>PVJL010003489.1:0-156263 GCA_004026885.1 Lyroderma lyra
AAAAAAAAAAAATTAGCAAAAATAAAAACCAGGTCTTTGCTGGGGGGAGGGCAACCCACCAAATTAAAATTCGCCCTTTTGGTTTTGCTTGAGTTCCTAGACCTTAAAAATGCTGAAAGATCCGTAGCCCAAAAATAAAATGCAAGAAATATTAACAGGGAAGGAGAGAAGGGGAGGGGAGGGAAGCGCTCCGGGGGGCTCGCAAGGAGTCCTGAGGCCTCAGGGTGCGGGTGATTTTTTTTTTTCTTCCTGAATCACCAGCGGCCGCCTCTTCTGCTGAGTGTGAGTGTGTGTGCGCGCAGCGCTTCGCTCAACCGTGCCTCATCTTGGGGTTAAATTGCAGCAATGAAATCCTGAAAATTCCCAACGGGGGGGGCGGGAGAGAGAGAGAGAGAGGTGTATGCGCCGTCGCTTAGCCACTCAATAGCTGCTCCCGGATGCTGCAATGCCTGGCGTTCCCTCCTCCCCCTCTCCAAAAGCCTCCTCCTCCTCCTCTAGGTTTTGCTAAAATAAGACTGGTGTGGAGGGGTGGGGGGGAGAGGAAGGAAAGGGGGAAATGGGCGCAAAGGTCTGAACCACTGGGCAGCCAAGCTCCAGAGAGAAGCGATTGATGAGTTGAACGCGAAGAAGACCCACCCAGAGTATCGACACATGATGGCCCGCGACCAATCGCGGAGACGCGAGGGGACCTGGATCCGCGGAGTTTGTCGGGGAGAGAGGGGAGAGCCGGCTGGTCGGCAGGCTGGGGGGGAAGTTGGGACGACAGATTGCTCCTCCCCAGGGAGGAAACCTTGTTTCACAGCGGGTTCCTCTTCTGCTGCAGACACTGGACGCTCCCGGCACCTTGCAAGCAGAAGGGGGGAGGGAGGAAACGACTTGAAAGATAGAAAAGGAAGGGGTTTAGTGTCTAGAGAAGCAATTAGTCCGTCTCTACCAAAACTGTGGTCTGCTTAGCAAAGGACAGTTTTTGAAAACTCTGAGAATGGTTTGGGGGTACTTCTGTCAAAGTTTCAAATCGCAGAGGCCCCGCGAGCTGGAATAAAAGATTTACCCCATGATTGAAAAGACCCAGAGTTGGCAGATGTTCACTGCCGGGTGCAGATCACTCGGTCCTAGCTGGCGGGGGGCCGGCCCTTGGGGATGCGCTCTGCACGGTGTTCGCTTCTCTCCGGAGCCACTGCAGTTCATTTCCCGTTCCCGTTTTCATACCGTAAAGTTGAACAAACAGAAAAATGCTTAAAGCATAAACGCACAGTTTAAGAAATTGCTGTGAAATGAACCCTCATAAAAACTAAGGCTCAAGTCCAGGGCTAGAAATGGAACCTGGCCAGAAACACACGGCCCGCTGCCCCCAGCAATAATCACTATCCTGACTTTATGGTATTAGTAACCTTGGACTTTCACTACTTTATTGTGTATTCCTAAACAAAACAGTTCTTGGCATCTTTTGGGGTTTTGTATAAATACAATCATACAGTAAGTATTCACTGAAGTCTGGCTTCTTTGGCTCAACATTATGTCTTTTGGATTCATCTGTCGTCACACGTAGCTGTGACTGATTGTCTTTCACTGCTGTATAGTATTCCATGGAAAGTATGCCACAGTTTGTTTGTCCATTATCCTGTTGGTGGACATCTGGGTTGTTTCCAGTTGGTGCTCTTAAACATCCCTGCCTCCTGGTCCTTGTAGGCATGCACCCGTGTAGGAATAGCCCTAGGAGTGGAATTTCTGGGTCACGGGGCATGTGTCTCTTCAGGTTTGTAAGATGTCACCAAATTGTCTTCCAAAATGGATGTACCAAGAAACCATTGAATTTTCCCAAAACAATATATAGACTGGAAGGCAGGAGTGGAGAAGAGGGGAAGGGAAAGAGGATAAAGAAGGCAAATGTTTTCAAGGCTTAGCTAGCTGAATCATAGTTAATGCCCTCCCCCTCATCAGTATTTGGGTTCATTTGGAATATTCCAGAAAAGATATGTCTTTATATAAAGTCCTCATCCTGTGCCTGTGGGTAAGCCTTTACCTATAGTTGCCTATAGCACCTTCAAGATTTTCTAACCTGTCAGGATACGGACAAAATGATGAAAACAAGCACGATCAGAGTTGCAAGGAGATGGGGTATAGAAGTCTCAACAAATTATTAATGACTTTTGTACTGGATGTTTCAGATCTCAAAGGCACATAACAATATAAAACAAAAAATAATCCCATGGGAATGGATGCAAACAGCCAGTCATATAAAAATGCCACACCATGCGAAGTGAGCTTACATATCACTTGTGTTGGTGGACTTTCCCACGAAGACCCCTGAGTTTCACAGCCTGAGGCTTACCTGCACAGATTTCTAATAGACCCCAGAGCTTTTCGGGAAAGAGTGACCACCAAGTTAAAACTTCTACTAAGTTTTCAGAGAAGCCCCACTTTATAGATGAAAACACTGAGGCTGAGAGAGGTTTAAAAACTTGACCAGGACACAGACATGGATCTGAAACCACGTCTGACCCTCATACTCTGTTGCAGGGAGTGTGATTTGGTATAACTGCTTTGGAAAACTCCATTTCTACTATTGCGAATATTTATTTGAATACCCTGTGCATTGGCACACCCGGGTATAATCCCGCAGGAATGAAGACATATGTCCACTGAAAGACACGCCCTGGAATATGAAAGTAGCATATTCATACTAGCTAAAAATGGGAACTTCCCAAATGTCTATGAATAGAATAGATCAATACGCTGTGTAACATTCACATATGGAGCTCTCTGCAACCATGAGAACGGATGTCTGCAGCCACACAAGTGCGCAGGTGAATCTCACAAATGTGATCGTGAACCAAAGAAGCCAGACATACGCCAGGACACGGTGTGTCATTCCTGTTACGCAAAGTTCAAAATGGGCAAAACGTATCTGTGCTGTTAGACGTCAACGTCGTGGTCACCCTTGAGGCTAGAGGAGTGACTAGCACCAGGGGGACCTTCTAGAAGCTTCTCGAGCCGGGTAATAATTACATAGGTGTGTCCGTTTTGTATATGCTGTGCACTTTGTATTTTTGCATTGAATTGTACACCTCTGACTGTGCTGTTTTCTGTGTAGGTTGTACTTCAATAGAAAATGTTTATAATGCTTCTGACTGTAGACCCCCGTAGCAACACGTGTCATGGTGGTCTGTAATAATCCTTTTTGTGCACTTGCACTACAAAAACTCTGGCCTCAGTTCTACCAGAAGGCAAAGAACAACCCTCCAGGATGCCCTAAGTCATGCCTTGACAGCGGACTAGCTGGCTGCACATCAGAACCATTTGCAAAGTGTTGTAAAAATTCAGATTCACGAGTCCTCCCTCCCGCTGATGTTCACCAGCAATCCCATGGGGTACGGCCAGGTTCAATAATCACTGCTTTGAAAGGGACAAACTTACAGCCCCATCTTGGCATTCTCTGGTGTTATCAACGATGGCACTGCTGGCATTTTTGATGGAACAGTTCTTGCTGTTCGGGGCTATTCTGTGCATTATAGGTTATTTAGCATCCAGGCATGTACCCACTACATGTCAGTAGCACCCCCAGTCTTGTGATGAGTAAATATATCCACACACATTTCCAAATACCACCCCCATCAAAATGGCAGAAGAGTCTATACTCTCCACTCATCAAATAGCATTCCGAAAGCTTGACTGTGAAGTTTGACATGTTGGGGTTCTCAGCTCCTTCCTCAGAATCTTCCCAGTTCCTCCATTCCCTCAATCACTCAATCCCTCTTTTCCAGAAAGAACTCAACTCATTCACCTAAAGTGTGACAGGGCTCCAGGTTCATTATCTTCATGGATTCACTTTACAGAGAGCAAAAACTATCTGGCCAAAGGAATGAATGTCTAATATTGAAATCTTATTATCACCTAGCAAATGTGGCTAGATGAGCAAGAAGTCTTCATAGGATCCTCAGATGACTGCAGTAGGTAGATCCTTGCCCTTCCCCCTACCCCATTCATTCGAATGACTAATATTGACCAGGCAAAAAGATTTAGAATCTCATTAGCATCACAGACAGAAGCAGTTTAACAACAGGCCCCCAGAAATCAGCCCTAGTCATTGGTTCTCATCTTTAATACATCTGCCAGCTAGAGGCTTAATTTATCAATCAGCTGCAGCATTGCCATCCTGACTTTGAGAGCATTATTCAATTGGACAGGGCTAGTATCTCTGCAATAAGTGTCCCAAAGAAAAAACGGCAGATCGCATTCATTTGGCTACTAAAACAATTAGCAGTTAATCCAGTCATGTTGAGTTGCAAGAATGGATCGACCAAAAGACATTTGGTCTCGGCCTTCTGGTCTGGATCCCCATCAGAAATAAGTACCAAGATCTTTGGGAGTAGGAGGGTATAAATGACAAAACCCAAGTCTGATAATCCAGACATTTTGCAGCTTCTGATGTAGCCACGCCGGAGTGATACAGGTATGGAATGTGACTGTCCCTCCAGGTATAACATTGCATAGCAGTGCATCTCCTATAAATTTCCAAAAATAATGAAGCAGAGCCTATTTCTGGATACAGAGCTGGGTTCAAATCCTAGCTCCAGCACTTCCTAGTTGTGTGCTTCTGGGAAAGCACTCGCCCCTCTGAACTCCAGCATCTTTGTATAAAAGGGAGACATGACTCCTTACCCCACAGGTTGCTGTGAAGGTTGATTAAGATCAAGAAGGTAATAAGCATTTAGCACAATGACTGGCACATAATAAGGCAGTCAAGAAATGACAGTAAAAGGGTGTAGTGGTGTAGTGGCTAGCTTTCAGCACTCTCAACCCTGCAGCCTGGGTTCGATTCCCAGCCAGGGAACTACCCCCCAACCCCTCCAAAAAAAAAAGCAATGGTAAAGAGACTTTTAAAATCACCATAGTCTGGGGAGATATTCCATGTTCATAGGAAGACTCAATACTGTCAAGATGCCAAGTTCTTCCCAACTTGGTCTGCAGATGCAATGCAATTACAATCAGAATAGCAAGTTATCTTGTGGCAACGGAGCAAAGATAATTACCAGAATCTGTGACTGTGACCTTATTTGGAAAAAGTGTCTTTATAGGTGCAATCGAGTCAAGGTTCTTGAGATGAGATCATCCCAGATTACATAGGTGGGCCCTAAATCCAATGGCAAGTGTCCTTATAAGTAGGCTGACCAGACATACTATTTTAAATAGGACAGAAAACTGTCCCATTTCAAACCACACCAGTCTATTGACACCTTGAATTTAACCCAGTGAGACTAGGCTGACCAGACGTACTGTTTGAAACGGGACAGTACCGTTTTCTGCCTTGTTTAAAACAGGATGGCTGGTTAGCCTATTTATAAGAGACAGAAGAGAAGACAGAGACTCAGAGGACAAGCAACATGAAGATCGAGACAGAGAATGGTGTGGTATGTCTATAAGCCAAGGAATACCACGGGTTGTCAGGAGCAGAAGAAGCTAAGAAGGAGGCAAGGAATGAATTCTCCTTAGAGCGTCCAGAGGGCGCATAGCCCTGCTGACATTTGATGTTGGACTTCTGGCCTCCCGAACGGTGAGAATAAGTTTGTGTTGCATTAAGCTACCTGGTTTGCTGTAATTTTCTTTATGGCTCCCCTAGGAAATGAATACAGGGGCTCAGAATACACACAGTAATGAACACCTTCAGAGTGGATGAAATTATCCTGGACAATGGGCCCAGAGAGGACTGAGGTCTTAGGAAGGATCCCTGACAGGTGTTGGCATTTAAGGGCAGAGCAGAAAAAGAGAGAAGCCCCCAGTGGAGACAGAGAAGGCACCAGCAAGGCAGTGGGAGGAAAGCCTAGTGGGTGATGCCACAGAAAGTCCCAAGGTGGGGCAGTCCAGTATTGAATGCTGCCAAACACAAAGCAAAGTAAGGACCAAACATATCACCCTAATCCTGCCAAGAAACAGCTTTATTGTCATGTTCTTTTTATTTATTTATTTATTTATTTATTTATTTATTTTTGTGTGTGGGTAGCTCCCTGACTGGGAATCGAACCCAGGCCGCAGCACTGACAGCACCAGCGATGAAGTCTTAAGCCACTACACCATCAGGGAATTCCCATCATGTTCTTTTTAAATGAGGGTTTAGCCTTTTTTGTCTGTCAGAAAGCATACATAACACAATGCTTACCATTTTAACCATTTTTAAATTTTCAGGTGAGTGGCATTAAATACAGCCATCCACACTGTCCATCTGCAGAACTTTTTCCCCTTACCAAACTAGGTCTCTGTCCACGTTTCCTCTGCTTGCAGCACTCGTGTCCCTCACATCTTCATCTCTGCCCCTTTCTGTCCTCAGGTCTCTGCTTTAATGTCACCTTCTCAGAGAAGTCTTTCCAAAATAACTCCCTCTCCTCTTCTATCTCACCCACCACTTGCTCCATTTTTCTTACAAAAAAATCTCGACCTGACATATGATAGATCAACTCATGTTTACTCCTTTTTTTTCTAGGTTCTCTGCCCCAAATGTGAGTTTCTTATTTGTTCTATTCATGACTGTATCAATCCCCAGTGCCTGGGGTAAGACCTGATATCCAATAGATTCCCAATGAACATTTGTCAAATAAATGAACAAATGAAGCTGATTATTTTCCTCAAGCATTCCAGGTGAAATGACACACTCGATTCTGTTATCTGTGACTTTATCTCAAGGTGTGGTAAGATTTGTTACTTTGCAAGTTAAGGGGACATGGCTCAGTTTATAGTCAAGAAAAACCAAAATGAGAGTTTCTATAAGCAGATATAGTTCATTTAATTAAACTTCCCTTGCTAACTTTTCAGGATACTCATGACTATGTAAGTAAGCATTTAATCAGCTTCTGACTTAACAGAGGGGTTAGATGTTGATATAATTTATAACTGCCTGAGACCATAGTAAACCTGACTACTTTTGTTTTCATAATTAAGTGTGAAGTCCTTGTGGCAAAGTGAATCAAGAATACTTCAAGGATTTTATATGAAAAAAAATGTTTTGTCTTTTGGAAACACTCAAAAATATACAGAAGAAGAGAAAATAGGGTGGCAGGCTAGTCTCACTGGGCTAAATTCAAGGTGTCAGTAGCCTACGTACCATTTGAAACGGGACAGTACCGTTGTTTTCTGTCCTATTTAAAATGGGACATCTGGTCAGCCTACTTAAATGCATTTTGGAGCCCCAAGGTCCTGACTATCCTATTCATGGCTCCAGCCTCAGCAACTGAGGGAGGTCAAAATAGAGACCTTGTGCCTCAAAAAGTGGCATGGGCAACTTGCAGAGAAGTGTGGAACATGGACCATCTTTGTGAGAGAAAGAGACAGAATGCACGAAAATATCAAAACGTTTGCTCATATTTTTAAGAACACACAAAAGATAGACCAGAGACCAATACAAGTGGTTTCCTTACAGGGAGAGAGAAGGAACGGGGCTGCAGACAGAGATGAGGGTAAATTTGATTCTGACACCTGGTTAGGTATAAGACCAGCCTATTTCCCCAGAAAATGTGGACTTAATCCTTTTATAGTCTTCTGTTTTGCCCAACAACTAAAAAAGAGAGCAGGAAACAGGCAAACAACAGAGAATGTGGTAAGAGTTAAGCTTGGTGACAGCATGAATGAGAACATACACGTGTTTGCGAGGTTACACATAAATATATGCATACATCTGCGATGTCCTTCCGTAGCTGTTCTGCCTTTTCTGTCACTGAGATGACAACAGCTAAATAATCTCACATCCCATATGGTGCCCCGACTGTCACAAAGTTAATGCACTTAAAGTTAAGTAGGGCTTGTGATGAAAATAAAACCTTTTGAATTTATGAGATGGTAGGTGTTTTATGGGTGTGGCCATCATTGTCCAGCCTTGATCTCATTACTGGGTCTGTGCACTTCCAGCCCCCAGAGGGCTTTTTCTGGCCACCAAAGTGTCCACTCAGCGGGCTGGGATACTGGAAAATGAATGCTCCTGGGAACATCCTTCAACAAGCAATTGAGGAAAATTGCTGGATGAACACCAGCTCCCGTGGGTCTGAGGTGTGGTCACGCCCAGGAATGGGCTCTCTGATGCCTCCCAGAGGTCCCCACTAGTACTAAGTCTCAGTTGCTCACAGTAGTAGCTTGCCTGTTGGCACATCCATTACTGGTTCTCTCCTTTGCTCCTCTGCCAGTGTGTCCTGGTATTTCTCCTCAAAATGGTTGAATCCTTACTTCCAAATCTGCTTCTGGAGGGGACCCAAACTAAGACAATGGAGTTGGAGAGATTTTGTTAGTTATTTCAAAATCTATAGACAGGAGAAATTTCCTTCCCGCCTCTCTTCTCCTCTCCTCTTCTGCTTTCCTTCCTTCCTTCTTCAAAAAAGTGTTTAAGGGGTTTGTAGGATACAAATTGAGTATAAACCAGGCCTCCTCCCCAACAGATGCATTATCCTTCACTGTGTAATAGAAAAACCCTAGAACTAATTGTCAAAAGATTGGGACTCGCACTCTCTAAAATGTAGCTACAAGCCTCATGTGGCCACTGAGCACTCGAAATATGACTAGTCCCAATCGAGATGTAAGTATAAAAATATGCACCAGATTTCAAAGACTTAGTATGAGAAAAACATGTGAAATATCTCATTCATAATTTTTATATTCACTACAGGTGGAAATGATAACCATTGAGGTAGTTTCCTCACTTAGGAACAACACAGCAAACATAAGAGAGAGTAAGAATACCACTTCTCCACCCTAATGCCCAAGCTGTGGTCTACTGTGTGAGTGTGACCCATCATTCACTCTCTTGAGCCTCAGTTTCCTTGTCTGCAAAGTGAAGATAAGGGTCATATGCCCACCCTGGGATCATAAAAGAGATAAATGGCAGCCTGCATGTGATAGGCCAGGCACAGGGTAGTAGAAAGTAGATATTGGCTACAGTGGTGATAATTTTTACTGCGTGCAGTGAAAGTGCATCTCATGTCCAAAGGAGGCATTTAATGTTCCAGAATCAAGAAAGGCAAAAGCAGAAAGGATCCTCCAGAGACACAGACAAATAAAGGTAACAGGAAAGATCCCAACAACACTCATCAGAAGGGAATAAAAGTTCCATCTAGGAATTACACACAGAGAGAAACATGAATACATTTATGTTCAGGCCATTTGAACACATGTCGTCCCACAGAGATACCATAATGGGTTGACTTGACAGAACATTAAACCTCTCTCTTCTGTGTTCTTTTATGTCCTCCTCTGGCGTCGCCTGTGTCTTTTGTTGCAGAAAATACTTTCATCCCACGACGACACAAATCATTTCACTCGTATATCTAAGACGCTCACTTAAGAACCTGTTTCTAAGTGTTATAAGTTTCAAAATTGAGAAAGAGAAACAAAACAAAACAAAACGGTCACCCTGTGGTGACCAGAAGCAAGGGATAGAGATCTAATTGACCTCAAGGGTGTGCTACAAAGCAACTTGACATGTGGTTGAGCTGTGTGGCCTTGGGCCAGTTTCTCAACCTCTCGGGGTCAATGTGTTCATTTGTAAAACAGGGAAATTCCAGTGCCTGCTTAATTGATGGTTGTGAGGATTAAATGCGGTAATCCACATAGCTTATTAGACAGACTCAGAGCCTCGATGCCAATGTCCTTAACTTGCTCTGCTTCCACAGAGATTCTCCTCCTCCCGAGTAAGTCAGGCTTTTCTTTAAACTCCTTATAATTTGTTTTTACATATTTTTCAAAAATAAAGTAATTTTCATATTAAAAAGTTTTAAGTCGCTACCTCATGACTACCACAACACAAACACTGTATTTTGTTGTATTTCTCTCCAGATTTCCCCTCATGTGTTTATTTTACAAGAAGAGGTTATTATAGTGTAAAGATATTTTATATGCAGTAGTTCCTCATCATCTGAGGATTCATTATATGGTTCATTATCCAGATATCTGCACAGTTGTGAGTTTAGGGAAGCAAGAGTCATCCTTATATAAATATATTCACTAATGAACTAACAACTTCACAATCTGCTCTGGACAAACACAAATGTCCCTTTGGAGGCCACCAGATCAATGCATTCACCAATGTTTATCTCTGATTGTTGATGGTGGTTTGAAATTCAACAAAACAATGCGAAACAATGTGAATCAGTTGCGATGTGAAAAGGAAAGCTGTGCAAAAGACAGCAGGATTTCATGATGTCAATAAACATGATGTGGGAGACCACATGCAACCCAAAGGACGCCACTGACAAGTGAGGAACTCATCGGGTTAGACTGGTCAACAACGGAGAAGCAGAACATGAGTAATGATGGTGCAAACGGCTTCCAAAGAGGAGGAACTGATGAGCAAATGATCTTCAAGTTCCTCTGGGAAAACTGATTGAAGGCACTGCATGTGTTCATGGAAATGAGCCCCTCTGATTACAACCCAACAGTCTGAGATGAAACAAAAGATGCTCCATTGTTCTACCGTACTATTTCAATAGGAAATGATGCACATACAAAAATATCAATCTTCGACTCATTCTTTGTTAATTCGGAGAAGGGAGAGGTTTCCTTTATCACTTTAATAGCTGCCTTGCTTATTACTTATTCCCACTTTACGAACTTTTAATAATATTTTCAACTAGATGCTTCTGAAAGTAATGGGACAATGAGCAATGCTGTGTCTTCGGGTTTTGAACATGAAGATATTGACCCATTTGTGGAATGACTGGGTCAGATGTGAAATGGCTGCATTTGTCAGAACCTTGATATAATACACACTTCCAAGTGTCTTTCCAAATTGGCTGCACCAATGGATTCTGCCACCCAAAACCTGTGAAGAAATGTCTCTGCTCTTCATATAGTACATGTATTTATTGAGCACCTACTGTGTGGCAGGAGCTGTTCAAGGGACCTGAAACATAGCCCAGAACAACACAACTTCAAATCCCTGGCCTCCCAGAGCTGACATTCTAACTGGGAAAAATGGACAGTAAATCAATAACTACTTAATATGGCATTCATGATGTAGAAACAGGAAGTAGGGCATGGGAGTAAAATTGGGGTGGGAGGGTACAGAGAGGATGATCAGCGAAGCCTCCTTGGTAAGGTAACATTCAACTTGAAGGAAGTGAGGAAGGGAGCCACCAAAAATCTGGGTGAGGAGCATTCCAGGCTGAGGGAACAGTAAGGACAAAGGCCCTGAGGTGGGCACATGCATGGTCCACACAGACAAGTAGACGAGGGTAAATCATGAAGGGCCTGTGGATTAGAGGCCTTTGGTTTTTATCCGAACTGAGGTGGGAGTCATGAGGGGTTCTGAGCAGAGGGGGAGACATGACCTGACTCAGGTGTCATCAGTTTGCCCTGGGCCCCGAGACCAGGAGAGGAAAGCAGAAGCTGGGAGACTAGGGAAGAGACAAGTGCCCTGGTCTAGGTGGGAAATGATAGGGGCTGTGACCAGGTGGGCTCCACGCAGAGTTATTGCTGCTTATGTTTGGTCACAAAGCAGACAGGTGTTGCTTATGGATTGGACCTGGGGGATGAGCAAAGGACAGGAGTCAAGGACGCCTCGGGGATTTTGACGTGAGCAGCCTAAGGACAGAGCTGCCGTCAGCTGAGACAGAAGAGACAGAGGGGGAGGGTGGTGTTGGGAAGGATGACAGTCCACACTTACCACGTCCCCCTTGAATTACAAAATCACCCCACAGCAGCATTCATAAAGAATGAAAATGCAAACATCT
The DNA here is from genome assembly GCA_004026885.1 of Lyroderma lyra. Lineage (NCBI taxonomy): Eukaryota > Metazoa > Chordata > Mammalia > Chiroptera > Megadermatidae > Lyroderma > Lyroderma lyra. The sequence goes on from PVJL010003489.1 coordinate 11,706, forward strand.
ATTAATAATTATTTGCAAATGCTGCATATTAGGTAGTTTAGATAAACCCTGCTCTCTGGGAATTTTGCCAGAAAAATCCCGAACTAAGCTTCTACAGCTATCAAAGCCAATAAAACGCCATCAAGGAGAAAAGCAAGTCTCTGTCTGGTGTAAGAATCTACTTAATTTAACCTTCTCATTCCTTCATCTACCAGCTATAAGACCATGGATCATCTGAACATGAAGATGGACACAATGGAGCTGACGAAGGATTGGAGGCGAGAAAAACACGGAATTGCAGAAATGGGATATTTGGCAATTTCAGGACAGACTGGACGAGAGCACCTCAATCTAGAAGGAGAAGATTAAACCTAATAATGGCCCTCCCCGACTGGTGGCCTCACTCCTTTGCCCTCTTTGCCCCCTACCCTCTGCCAGCACTGGATTGCAGTGACCTTTATTTTAGTAATTGTTCCACTGTATTTCAGCTTATTTATTTAGTCACCTAACACACAGTCATTAAGCTCCTTCTATGTTCCAGGCACTATACTACACACCTGAGATAAAGTGTTTCAGACACAGCCACTTGCCCACCCATTATTCCCTCATGCCTTCCTCTCCAGAAATAAAACAGAACTACGAGGGCTGTCCAGAAAGTATCCAGCCACGTAACCATTCTTGTTTTAGTGACGATGGCTGGATGTTTTTCTGGACAATCCTCATAAGTTTCCCAGGCTCCTTTGCAAGGAAGTTCGGCCATGTGAACAATGCTGGTCTGTGAAACATAAGGGCACTGGTCTCAATTGACCTTTTTCCTTTGACCTTCCTCCTCCCTGATATGCAGACATGATGTCTGGGGCTGCAGCAGCCATGTTGAGACTGACTGTAAGGGCACGATCAGGAAGACCTTGGCTGTGACATCCTTGGGCCATCGTAGCATTTTATTTTATATATAGCCAAATAAAATTCCTGGTTGACACATACAGTCTCAATAAGCCATCTTATTACCTGTTTCTCTGTATAAGAATACTTGAGTGAAAAGCCAGTTTCATCTAGCTTTATAAGCCCTCAAGAAATGTTGGGTGAATTACCAAATGAATGAGGGAGCTCTACTTTTACAATTAAGAACAGCAGGCCAGATTCTGAATGACAAAATGTCTAGTGGGGACCATATGGGACCCCTCCCTCTGCCCAAGATTTCCACAGGAACTTCTAAAGTCTTGGAAAACCTCATGTACAAAATGGGAATAATAACAGTGTCTGTCCATGGGCTTTTAGTGAAAATCCAATCAGTCACAAGTAAAAAATCTAGAATGGGACCTGGCCTATTGTAAATGCTACGTTTAAATATTGCCATTGCCATTGCTATTTTCTGACAGCCCCAGGGAAAGTATATCTGACCAACACCCTCCTGCCCCACCACCGTCCTATTGCCACCCCTGTTCCTCCTCTTCTCAGCACTCTTCACAACTATTTGTTGATGTCTTCTATAAGTATCTCCTCTTGAGAAGGTGTTCTTCATTTGTCCATGCCACCCAAGCCAGACCCATTCTCTGCTCTTCATACTCTGAGTAGCCCCCAGTTCTTGGGGCCTCCGGTGGTTTCAGCCAATGGGAGGCACCAGCAGGAACTCGGAGGCAAGGCGGAGAACGAAGACCAAGTATCTCTTGCCCCACTCCCTCTGCGCTTTGAGAACATGTCTCTGGCCTGCTCTCACTGGCTCTAGCAATACCATTTTTTCAGTTTAGGGATGATAAGGACTTTCCACTCTTGCTTGCTCCTGGGTATTCTCATCCTTTGTGGGTTCCTTTGAACTACCTGGGGGACCCTGAGAGACACCATATTGTAAATTTACCCCCACCACATGGAAAACTTCATAAGCGCGCAAAACACAAAACGCGCTGCTGCCTTTGTCACAGCACTCTGGACCCAGCACACGGCCAGGCATGGAGACGTTGCTTAACAAATACTTGTGGAATAGCTAGCCTCTCTTACCATCAGACAAATCAGAATCAAAATGATAAGGTGATGCTATTTTGTCTATTCAATTTAAAAATATTTTAAAACAATGATACTTGATGCTGATCAGTATGCATTGAAGTTTGTAGACTCAGGCATTGCTGATAAATGGATAAAATGTTTTGGAAAAGCCATTTGGCCATTTAGCTATAGGCGTCAGAAACCATTAAAATGGATCTTATTTTTGACCCAGTACTCCTGGAAATCTATACAAAGAATCCAAATGAAGGGAATAGGTATATAAAGATTTTATTGTAGCATTTTTTTTGTAATGTCAAAATATGTGCAGCAATAGAGGAATTAAGTAAGTTCTGAAGAAAAGAACCTATATAGCCAATAAAATAATAGTATGAAAATTTGCTGCTGTCCCAATTATGGGTGTTTTGTCCCCTCTGTCTTCTGTGTTGTAACAAAAAATTACTTTCCCATAAAAAATAAAAATGATGTTGTCAGGAAAAATAAATCCTTTATGTCAAAAACCCTTCTCTCACTCTGATTCCTTTTTTCTCACCCTCAGAGTCCCTTTGTACCCCATAGGTTGGTAGTCTATGGCACAGAAGTTTCCTCTCTAAGCATAATGTGATCTATTTTACTAAATATTTTACCTTCATTGGTTCAATCATTAAAAAAAAAATCAACTTCTATATGCTGGGGATACAGTGATGCACAAGGCTGACATGAATCCTGACCTTAGGGAACTGCCATTCTAAAGAGAAAAGAAGTATAAACAAGATCACTAAGTAAAATTCACAGTGTGTTAGACGGTGGCAATTACTTAGAGTAGAGAGAAAACAGAGACAACTTATTTATGTGAAGCTCAAAAACAGGTACAACTAACCTATGGGTATGAATAAGTATCTATGTAATGGAATATTATGTGGCAATGAAAAAGAACACACTACTGATCACTGTAATAAAGCCAGTACTGATCAGAATCAGAGCAGCGGTTGCCTCAGGGTTGGGGGTGGGGAGTACTGCCCTCAGAAGAGATAGGAGAGAACAGTCTATGGGAATGGAAAAGTTATTTATCTTGAACTAATGGTGGTTATGCAACAATCTACACATGCAAACATTTATTAACTCATACACTTACGATTTGTGAACTCTGCTGTGTGGTAGTCCAATTTAAAAGAACAAGAAAAAGAAGAAGAAAGAGAAGAAAGGAAGGGAGGGAGGAAGGGAGATGGAAGGAAGGAAAGGAGATCGGGAAAAGTTGTTGTTGAAGTATTTGCAACACTACATAGGTGGGTGGGGTCAGGGAAGGTGATTTTGAATTGAGATCAGAAGGAGGTGAGGGAAAGAGCCAATCAGATGGCAGGAATACATCACAAGTTTAAGAAAAGTGTAAAAATGGAATGTTACTAAGTGGGCATTCACAGCTGTGCAGCAATTCATTAATAAAAAATTTTGAGCACCAACTCTGTGCTAAGGGGGCATTAGGAGCAAAACTGGCCATAGTCCTTATTGTCACATTAATAAAATAATCCTATCAATGAAAACTAAATGACAATGTTGACAAGGGTAATTAAAGAAAGGCACATAATGCAATCAAAGTATATAACAGCAGGTGTAGGAGGCACAGAGACAGAGATGAAGGGAAAGAGATGAAGAAAAACAGAAACAGAAAGACAGAGATACAGAGAACAAGAGAGAAATAGAGGGAGGGAGGGAGAGAAAGGGGGAAATAGAAGCAGAGACAGAGACAGAGAGATGTTAATAAGGTGAGTTAAATTTGGGGTTTTCTCAATGTTTTTTTCTACAGCTGAATAATAACGGTAATAGCCTAGTAATTAGTATACAACTGCTCTCGCTCTCTCTCTCTCTCTCTCTCTCTCTCTCTTTCTTGCCTGGGGCTGGCAAAGAAAATAAACAATTGTGCTGGAGAAAGAATCAAGGACTTAAGGAGACATTTGAAAGAAAAATCAGTCTAGGAGTCATGCATTGCAGAAAAACAGTCTTGAAGGCTCTGTAAAGTAAAGAGACCCTGGGGTCAGAAGGAAAGATGGGTATATTGAAAAGAAAAAGAAAAAAAAAAGTATTTCAAAAGTAGGTTCTGATGTTAAATGGGATCTTGGTAGCATAAAATAAGGCAGCTTTTGACTCTAAAGTGCTATCCATCTGCATCAATGACATTCCTGACCCTTCACCACCAAAGGCACACCGTGTGTGTGTGTGTGTGTGTGTGTGTGTGTGTGTGTGTCCCCAGTTATGGTAAATCATGGAGATGGATTTTGATTATCCAACCAGATGGTCTCATTTGTGGCAGAGACAATGCTACATGTCGGCCAGATCCTATTTCCTTTTCTTCCTATACATACAGCAAGGGTATATATGTTCCAGTCTTCCCTACACTTGAATGGGGCTCTGGAACTGCATTCTGGTCAATGACATTTAGGCAGAAGTGATGTAAGCCACTTCTAAGCCCGACCCATAAGCAATATCTGGTCCCCCATGTCCTCTCTCTTTTCTCATCTGCCAGCCAAGTTTAGAAGCACCACTAGGAACTCAGAAGCCTTACCTAGGAGAAGATGAAGGCACAAAATGGAAGGAACCTGAATCCCTGAGTCACCACCTGAAGAAAACCTTCCCAGGAGGAACCCTTTTTGGACAGTTAAATGAGCAAGGAAACATTCAGTGTGTTCAGCCACTGAGAGTTCAGGGATTACCTGTTATAGCAGCTACATTACTTATCCTGCTTAATACACCCTTTCAATAAAACTCATTGTGTGTAACCAATGAGTTTTGCAGAGAGTTGACATTCTCTCCAATTCTATTTGTAAATCTTTAGTCTCCTGCCCTTGAGAAAGAATTCATCTTCCTTTGAGACTCAGATCATCCATGGAGCATCTCCTCCATCTCCTAGGTGCCTCCATCTCTGTTACTGTCCTCTCCAAGCTGTCTCTCACCTCCATGTCTTTGCCGTTGATCTAGTCTCCACCTGGACTGTCAAAGAAATATGGCAGACAATGCACGTGTTTCAGTCTAAATGGACAGAGGTGCTGTCTATTGCTGCGAGACATATTGAAAGCCTGTTGGAAGCATCATGCCCATGAGTTTGGCCTTGGTGATACTGCTCTCTAACCATTAGGCAAACCAAGCATGTAAGCTTTTAAGACAACCGGTTTTCTTCATCCCACTACTCAATCAGTCACCAAGATGTATTCTACATTCAAATACCTCTCAAATCCATCCATTTTTCTCCATTTCCATTGTTTCTATAAATTTCCAGGACACCAACATCTCTTAGAATAAATTCCAATTTTGTTAATGTGACCCAGAGGCCTTCCACAAACTGGGTCTTGCCCAGACCCAGTCTTCTGTCTCTCTCATGCTCTACATTCTAGCTGACCTGGACTCCTTTCAATTCTTTAAATGCACCATCTTCTTTCCCACTTCCAGTCCTTTATAATACTATCCCCATGGCCAGAAGCACTCTTCCCTCCTTTCTGCCTTCCCTGGTCATCTTCTACTAACTCTCCAGATTTCAGCTTAAATACTCCTTTATCCAAGAAGGCTTCTTTGAGCTTGTTAAATGACATTTGACCCTGCAATTATAAATCTTGTTCTTCATTCAGAGCACTTCAGTTACCGGCTAACCTGCAATGCTGGCCTACAGGGACTACATATGTATTGTTTACTGTTGTATTTGCAGGGTCTAGCATGGGACATGACACAAAGCAGGTACTTGATAAAATATTATTGGATAGATGGATGGATGGAAGGATGATGGATGAATAGATTGATGGATGGACAGATGGATGATGGATGTATAGATGGATGGGTGGATGGATGGATGGATGGAAGCAGGAATTTCTCCCTGACAATACTGAGTGTGACTCTGAGTCCAAAGGAAACCAGAGATATCTGTTATTTTGATAATCCTAAAACCAGACCACATTCTTGTTCATTTTTGCTTTTATGGAGTTTGCATTCTCTTTGGGGTGGGGTAGAAGATGAGGATGAGGGATCACAGACAATATAAAACACACAAATAAACCAGATATTATGAGAAGATGACATACAACACACACTCTGAGGAGGTGATGTTTGAACCCAAGACCTCAGGCACTTAAAATTTAAATTAAGCAGGTGAGAGTGACAACTCCATGCCAAGAATCAAACCAAAGGCTAAGCAGAATGTGTTGAGTGGCAGCAGTGGCTGGGATTTAAAAATAGACCAGTCAACCTATTATGCATGTCCTGCCTTTTGCTTTCGTAATCACTGTCCCCAGGTGCCTGAGGAAATACAAATGGCTCTTAAACAGATGACAGGGGGCCCATCTTCATTCCTAATAAGAGAAAAGCAATTAAACTTGCACTGAGAAGCCATTTTCCACCTATCACCAGGGCAAAACCCCCAAAGCATGATAATGTGTTCTACTGCCAGGGCTGAGGGGCACCGGGCGGCATCGCCCGTCACGGGGAGTTGAAATTGGTACAACGTCCTGGAGGGTCATTTGGCAATGTCAGTCAAAATTATCCATGCCTTTACTCCTTGACCCAGCAACCCACCTTCTCCAAATTTATCCCATTGTCTGTGTTAGGTTTGACGTATTTTTTTTAAGTGTTCAAAGTTAATCATTGTAGCGTTGTATATAATGGCAGAATTTTGGAAACAACTCCTGTATCCACCGGTAGGGGATGGTCTAATAAATTCTGGACCACCACACAAAACATGCCAATAATAGCTCAGACACACCTCTTACTTCATGCCCAACACTATTCTAAATGTGTTATATGTGGTAACTCATAATAGCCAAACCAGGTGCATCCTCACAACCATCTCATTTTATAGGTGAAGAAACTGAGGCTCAGAGAGGGTCAGTAACTTGCCCAAGATCACACAGCTAGGCAAAGGCAAGGCAGGTTAGGGAGGCAGGGTGGTGGCTTGAGGGCCTGGGGGCAGGAATAGCTTTGTGACTATAAAACAAGCCCAAGAGAGCTGTTTGAAGCACAGGAAACGCAAGTGACAGTGGACAGGAGAATAGGATGTGGCAAGGCCACCTTCTGATCACACTCAGGCCCGCAGGAAGATACTCACAGTTGGGATGGAAGAGGGATCCTCAGCTGCTCCCTCTTCCTCTGCCATCCCTGAACTGTCAACCATGCAGCTGCAACACTGCCTCTTTAAGAATGAGGAAGCTCCCACCGAAGGGATCTGGAAAGATCCCCAAGAACATACTAAAGCAAGACACTGAACTGCATGTAGGATAGCCACCCTTTTAGGTAAGAAAGGAGGAGAAATTAAAGTAAATGCTTATATTTGCATATACTTCATGTGTTGGCATGAGGTAATTCTGCAAAGACATACAAGAAAGCAACGAGTGTGGCAGGGATGGGAGACGGAAGTGGGGAGGGAATGGGACAACCTGGGCAGGAATAGGGGGCGTAAACATACAGACGGCTGAAGCATTAGCAACTAATTTTGAAGTTGTCGGAGACGCTCACAGGTACTCAGGAAAAGCATCTCTCACCTGGTAAATGACATGACACGTGCCTTGCATTTTGCCACAGCCCCCACTATTCCCTCACGTGTGCCTGATAGAGAGGTCTCATCGAAAGGGGGCAGTCACTCGCAGCTCCAGTCAATTGCTGTCACAATAGCCCAAAGTGGCCAGATTCCCTCATTTTTCAAGAGGAGTGGAAAAGCCAGATTTTTATGTGAAATCTTTCTGATTTTAAAAGTTGGCAAGAAATTCTTTTTTTTTTTTTGAAAATGAAAACTCTGGCCTGTACACAACCTCTGATCCCAAAGCATCCAGAATCTGGGCATCCTCAGGCAATCCTCTAGAGACTTTTCATTTTTGCAGCATCCTAGGAACCTTTAGGGCAACTGTTTTATGTGCTGTTGGGAAACAGAGGTAACAAAAGGCAATAACAAAGGCTGGGAAGAGGGCTTTATGTGTGGTTGCACAAGTGCTCCCAACCATAGGAGAGAGAGGGGAATGCTGAAATGAAGCCCACTGATAGAGAACTTTACAATGGGTGGGTTGAGCTGATAACATCAGAACCCCTATCAAATTCAACACCACTAAAAAAGGGACAACCAGATGTGATATGCCACCCAATGAGGTAATAGGAAATACCCAGCAGCGTCAAAGAGTTATTCTTGCAAACACAAAACACCAAAACCAAATCTGACTAATCCCCTAGGTCAGGCATCATCAAACTGTGGTCTTCCAGCCAAATCCAGCCCGCCATGCCCATCTGTTTACCTATTGTCTATGGCTGCTTCCACACATACGTTGAAACCATATGAACTGCAAGGCCTAGAACACGGCTAGGCCAGATGTCCATCGCAACCCACCAGTGGACGCCAAGTAATTTTGGGGTGACTGCCTGAATAATAAACTAAATAACTAATGGATCACGACACTTGGAAAAGTAGCCCTTGCCCTGAAAAAGTCTACCCAGGCCTGGCCTAGAATATTTATTATCTGGATCTTTAGAGAAAATGTTCACCAACCCCTGTGCTAGATCTAGGCTTCAGTTCACAGGAAATATAGAGAACAAAGGATGATGACAAACCAACACCATGGGGATGTAATCAGCAAAATCCAAAGTGCAGACTGGTCTCCAGGAGAAAGAATCCAGTTCCTTCTATAAATAAGTGGCAAGGGAACAAAAACAAAGAGGCAGAAATGTTACAGATTCCAAGAGACTTACAAGACCTATCAGCCAAGCAGGGAAATTGGGGGGGGGGGGGGGGGGGGGCGCCGGACTGACTGGATATTTGACGATATTAAGAAATTAGAGTCATTTTTCAAAGATGTGAAAATGGCATTGTGCTAAATGCAATGATATTTGGAGTTGGATCCTGAAACAGAAAAACAAAAGACATTAATGGAAAAACTGGTAAAACTCAAATAAAGGCTGTGGTTCAGTTAATAGTGATGGGCTACACTAATGTGAGAAGGTAACATTAGCAGAAGCTGGGTGAGGAGTACACAGGAACTCCCTGATATCTTTGCAACTTTTCTGTAAGCCTTATTCCAATACGAAAAATTTGCCTTAAACAACAGCATTGTGATTATAATTTTTAATAGACTCTTTTAGAGATACATGCTGTAAGATTAACAGATACAATGCTATAATGCCTAGAATTTGCTTTAAAATAATCCAGCGAAGTGCAGACAGTAGGTGGCGGTATAGAGAAACCAGATTTGCCAAATAATTATTGAAGTTAGGAAATAGGTATGTGAAGGTTGTTTTTATCATTCTCTCCAATTTTGGGTAAGTTTGAACATTTTCATGATAGAAAAATTTTTCTGAAAATTAAAAAAAGAATTGAACCTGCATGCTCCCTAGGATAGACTGGAAAGGGATACTTTCATCTCACCCAAAGGCACTCTCCACTAGCCAGGCCACATGTCTTGAATTACAGACCCTCCGCTGCACATCCATCAGGGTTCCTGGGGCTTGGCACACCTCTCCTTGGGATGATGGGGGTGTCTGACCCCTGAGGCTGCTAAGTTCCTCCCATCCCAACTTAGCTCTTAACCAATTCCATGTGACCTTGTAGAATTGCCTCAAGTCCTGTTGCAGGATCAGTGGTGACCAAAAAGCGATCCAACTTGCCTCACACATTAAGTTGAACAGTGAAGCCCATAAGAACATTTCCTGGAGACATCTGCAAGGAATCCTTGTCTCATACAAGAGCCATGGGTAACTACCTTTTTTGCTTTCATTGAGTGTGAACAGGGAAGTGGGTAGGTAACCTTAGTTGCAATGGCAGCAATCTCAAGATCTTGGATCCTTAAGAGATTAAAATAGTGCTGGATCAATCCCATCCTGAAGCCTAACCACCTTTGTACTTCCTGTCATGAAAGTCACTATTTTCCCTTGCTGGTCAGTCTGCTTAAGTTTGCTGTGACTTGTAACTCAATATGATACCTTGGTCTGACCACATAAAACTTTCTTCACACAGGCCCCGTGTGTATCAGTTTATGCAAATCTATACAGATTTGCCAGAAAGGTAGACCACAAGTATAACAATTCTTTTGAAATCTTCAAACTCTGAATCTCAGTTTAGATCTTACTGGAATCCTAAGTCAAGATGATATAAGGTTTTACAAGCATCAGTAATCGTTCTCTTCACCACTGCTATTCAATTAATCAAACAGCCACTTGTCAAAAACCCTTCTAATCCATCCGTTCCTCCCCATCTCCATCACCACTCAGTTCAGGATGCCATCACTGTTTGCCTGGATCATTGCAGTGCCCTCCCTATTAATTCCCCTGCCTCCAGTGTCATCTCTCACACTGCACGTACAGGGCTCTTTCCCACACCTCTGACCAAGGAATTCCCTGGCTCCAAATTCTCTAATCTCTCTCTCTCTCTCTCTCTCTCTCTCTCCATGTGGTAAAATACACACACCATAACATTTACCCTGTTAGCCATTCTTCAGGGTACAGCTCAGTGGCATTAAGCACACTCACAATGTTGTGCAGCCATCCCCACCATCCATCTCCAAAATTTTTAATCTTCCCAACAGAAATACTGTATCCCTCCAACACTAAGTCCCCACTTACCACTCCCCTCAGCTCCTGGCCCCCACCATCTACTTTCTGTCTATGAGTCTGACTACTCTAGGGACCTCTTATCAGTGGAATCACATGGTATTTGTCCTTGTATGACTGGCTTCTTTCACTCAGTGTAATGTCCTCAAGGTTCACCCATGCTGCGTGGCATGTTTCAGAATTTCCTTCCTTTTTAGAGGCTGGATAATACTCCAGTATATGTACATATCACACCGTGTTTATTTACCCACCCAATGATGGACACTTGGGTTGCTTCCACCTTGGCTATTGTAGCTAGTGTTGCCAGAAGTTACCCTCTACCCACTTGGTAAAGGGGTAAGCCTTGACTTCTATCTACCAGATCCCTATCGTGCCACATCCTCCTTGAAACATAAACTTTAGCCCAGCAATGCTAGTGGTCCATCAGAATTCCTAGGGGCTGGGGATTCTAAAAATTACCCACCCTCAGAGAGTGCATTTTGGTTGCTCTGGGGTGGGGTACTGGCATCGGCATTTTAGTGTTTAAGGTCCCTGAACATCAGGTGGGCAGACTGCTTGGAGAAGCAGGGGTATCCAGGCTCACCTGCTTTCTATTCCTCTAATACCTAGGCCGTTTCATACCTCCAGGTCTTTGGGTACCAAGCTCTCTCCACCTTGGAAACCCTTTCTCTCCCTGACTGTTTGACACATACCCACCCACATCAGGAATCACATACTTTCTACATTCTTTTCTAATATTTCTCAGTAGAATCCACCAATCCCTCCCGGAGTCCTTGGGTATCCCTATCGTACCAGGGCTGCCTCCCACCCCAAGAACATAAGCCCTTTAAGAGGAGGAATTGAATATTATCTTTGCTATGTTCCCATTTATCTAGAACAGTTGCGGGCAAACAAGGACCCCTGAGTGGAGAGTCATCTCATTAACACACCAAGAACATTCTTATCACTCTCAAGATTTCAAGCGTTCTAGGGGGCCTGTGCTGGGAACTGGGGACAAAGCCCAAATGTTTTGTGTTATACCATGGGCTGATGAGTTCATTCCAGCTGCTGAATGCAGCCATTTCTGAAACCTGACATTACTTCAGACCCTGGATGCAGCCATTCCTGAAAACTACATTTTGATTACTTGAGTCAATAAATTCCACCACCACCCTTTTTTAAAACCTGAGTTGGCTGGCATAGTTTTTATCTCTTACAACTGCAAGAATGCTGACTGATACTCCCAGGCTCTCCCATCCATCTGGGGTGCTCTCCCCCAGACCAACACATAAGCCCGACAAACTTCAGCTCATCACTCACACCTTGGCTCCATGCTTCCTCCACTGGGAAGGCTTCCCAGATTCCACGGAGTAGACCCAAAGGTTCCCAGTGCCCTCTAAATGCTCCTCCCTGCAGCACCCTGACATCACGGTGGTTGGCGATGTGTGTGTCGGCTGCACTGAGGGGTGAACGCTATGGACTTTTACGTCTGTGTTCTCGGCGCTGTGGCCCCCAGTAAACAGCTATTGTGTTGAATGAATAAGTGAATGATCAAATAGTAAAGCGTCTCCTCCTCCTGACAATGGATTTATTTTTAAAAGGGGCAAGAAAAACAAAAGGCTGTTCCACCAGGGGTGGCTGTAGGGCTGATGTGTGTATCCTCTCCTCTGATTAAATAGCAGGCAAGGAGTGTGGGCAGGGAGCAGAGGGACCTCGGAGACAGGCACATAAAGGAGTGGGTGGCCCTGGCCAGCAGGAGGCCTTTCTTTATCTTCTGCCATGGGGCCAGCCTCTGCCCTCAGTGCCCACCTGCCATGCTAAACCCCTCTGAATCCCCAGGAACAATGGAAAATAATTTGTCGGAGGAGGGGCGGGGGGATAGGATGGGCAAAAGGCAGAAGATGCGTCTGCTTCATTCCAGCTGGCCCCAGCTCCTCACCACTGCTCCCTGAGCTAGCCAAACGCATCTTGTAATTTAGTTCATTCCTCTCTTCCCAGCCGCTGCTGAGGGACCCGCACAGAACACCATCGGGATTCAGCCACCCTGCATCCCTAGGAAAAAGGGAAACAGAAGCATGCAAGAGAGAGATGGGCGGGGGAAGGAAAGAAGGGACAACGTAGTGGAGACGTTACCACGGCCGTAGCCAGGCCCTGAGTGCAAAACCTGACATACAGTCACTCCATTCGTGCTCCTCAAAACTGTATGAGGAAGGTTCTGGTGTTTATCCCCATTTCATAGATGAGAAGGGAGAAAAAATAAAGCAAAAGACCAAGCAGGGATTTTAAAAGATATATTTGCAAGGGGGATCCCTGGTGGTGCAGTGGCTAAGGCTTCGGCGCTCTCAGCGTCACGTCTGGGTTTGAGTCCCAGCCAGGGAGCTGCCTCTCCGCCATATAATAAATAAATGTTTTTTTAGATGAAGGCATGATGAAACCCTAGCCCTGAGACACACATGAGCACACAGTGTGCTCACTGAACAATGTGGAATGAAGGCTCAGAAGAAATTCTAGCCTACATCATAAAGGCAACACCATTATCCCTTATTAAGTAGAAAAGAACGCATGTCACAGCAATAGGTATTCAGGATGCTAATTTTGCTTAATTTAGTTCACAGGTGGGAAAAATTCTGAGAGACCATCACCAGCATTAATGGGGATTGTCTTGGGGTGAATAAGGGTAAATTCAGATATTTCAAAAGCATTGCTTTTATAAAAAGAATTTATTAATTTCATAGTAAAACATACATTGGGGGAAAGGCAGCATGTACAAAACTTCTTGCCACGCTCAGTGCAAGACCATCACAGCCAGATTTTCAACAATTTTGGACCAAGCGATTAGGGTTGAGGGTGGGATCAGGTTTTTCTATTAAACCTGGCCTGGAAGCTAAAGCAGCTCTGGAATTTTTCCATGAAAAATGTCTAGGAGCATTAACTGAATTGGCATTTGCATAACCCAGAGTTTTTGCTGGTTTTATAAGGTATCAAACACGACATTACAAGTCACCCCAAAACCTAGCAATGGATAAACAACAAACATGTATGGTTTCATAGCTTCTGGCATGGCTCAGTGGGTACCTCTACCTCAAGCTCTCTCGTGAGGCTGCCATCAGGATGGCATCAGCCAGCGCTGTGGTCTCATCTGAAAGTTCAGCTGAAGAAGGACCCACTTCTGAGCTCACGCACACGGTAGTTAACAGCATTCACTTCCCACGGGCCACTGGCCAGAGGCCACTCTCAGTTCTTCGCCATGTGGGCCCCTCCACAGGGCAGCTCACAACATGACAGCAGGTTTCATCAGTGCCAGCAAATGAAAGTGAATGGAAGCAGAGCAAGACAGAAGCCATGGACTTTTCATAACCTAATTGGGAGGTGACAGCCATCATTTTGCTGTAATCTAGCTGTTAAAAGTGAATCATTAGATCCAGCATGTATTCAAGGGGTGGGGGTTACATAGGGTATGAAAACCAAGGTGGGATCACTGGGATCATCTCAGAGGCCACCACCCTTGGATGCAGAGGCCATAAGGCTTAATGGCTAATCCCAGAGCCAGAATGCCTGGATTCCATTCCCAGCTCTGCCAACTCCAGCTGTGTGACTTTAGGCAAGTCGCTTAACCTCTCTGTACCTCAATTTCTTCATCTGGAAAGTAGGCATGGTCCTAGTACCTACTTCCCAGGGTTGTGCAGGGATTAAAAGAGTTGACATCTGCGAGGCACTCAGACTAGTGTCTAGCACACAGTAAGCACTACGTAAGCACGTTCTATTGTTGTCCTAAGTCACACATCAATAACGATAGCAAGCTTTCCTGAAAATGTCTTAGATCAAGAATAGGTAAGCTGGAGTTCCCTGATGGTGTAGTGGCTTAAGGCTTCGGCGCTGGCGCTGTCAGCGCTGCGGCCTGGGTTCGATTCCCAGTCAGGGAGCTACCCACATACCAAAAAGCAAAAAAAAAAAAAAAAAAAAAAAAAGAATAGGTAAGCTAATCAATGGTGATCAGTGGGGTACAAACTGGGAAGGGACACCAAGGAATCTTGTGGGGGACAGCGCTGTTCTTTTGGATATGAATGATGTTCACCCATTGCATACCTCGGCCAATTTTCATCGAGTTGCAAACTTAAAGTATGTGTGTGTTACACATCTCACATCTCAAATTTTAAAACTTTTTAAATGAAAAAGAAAACCAAAAACCAAAAACCCCCAGAATTATAAAAGAGCTCGATGCCCCAGAGGCTGCTGTCGAAAACTGTAAAGGCTAAAGCCCCAGGTTGAACCACCGCCCCAGATTGCTGGTGCCCCCGAGGAAGAAGGAGGTAGTCCATCTTTGCCAGCTCCTTTTGCCATGACAACAGGAGGGCAGAGCACTTAGAGACACTGCCCTCAGCACTTTTTAATCTGAGAGCTTTGGAAAAAGGCTCCCAGTTGGGGGAGGAAGAAGAGAGCACGGAAGAACTGGCTGGCAAGATGCTGGGGTGGTGGAAAAAAAAGTGCTTCCAAGGCAAAAAGGATTAAGAACCAGCTCTTCTAGGCTCTGGATGCACTCATTGCCTGGCAGGCTGGAGACGTCCCTACCCATCCCTGCCTCCTCTAGAGAAAAGAGGCAGCACGATGTTTAAGGTTCACCGACAGCCCTCCCCTCCCCCACCTCCCCCCAAATGAAAATAGATCTCACTGTAAAAATATGTTTTAAAACCCTCTAAATTGTTCCCAAGAAAATTGGGTACAAATACTAGGTCAACTTAAATAAAGAAACGTATGCATATTTTGGGGTTCTGTGACTGGTCAGCAGGCTTGAGTGGGGGCAGGCATTGCAGGGTCCAGAAGCTTAAAGCATAGACGTGTCATGTAAACAGGGAAAAAGTCCGATTTCTCTGTACTTCACGTGCGACAGCACCCAGATTTCAGTGCTGGGGACTGACTTGGTTCCTGGGGAGGAGCCAGAAAGGAACTTTTGGGTTAACCCAAGAAAGGCATGATTGTGACCATGACGTTATCCACCAGTGCATAATGCATTTTATAAATAAGGTCGTCAAGTATTTGTTCCTAATCACCTTTGTGGAAGAGATTACTCATGTCCGCCAACATCCTGGCCGGAGGACTATGTTTCCCAGCTGCCCTTGCGATTCAAGGCAGTCATGTGACCGTGAAATGCGAGCCGAAGTTTTCAGCGTCTATTCTGGACCTTAAGGAGAGGGACGTCTCATCACATTTGGCTTTAATCCTCGGTGAGTCAGCAAATGACAATACCTTGAGGATGGTATCTTGGTTTGGGTTCCCCAGAAGGAGACCCTGAGACAGAATTCAAATGTAAGTATTTATTTGTGAAGTGACCCCAGAAAACGCCAGTAGCGGGGTGGTGAAGTGAGACAGAGTAGGGAAGGCAACCAGTTACCCCCATGGGTACCTGGCATTCAGTCCTTCTGGTGAGTTCTGCAAGGCAGCATAGAACACATGCCTCCGATCCATCCCACCCAAGGGGGAGATGGCTGGGGACCTTATCCACCAAGCCTCCGCAGCCACTGACTGGGGCTGCTCCTCTGGAGGAGGTCAGTTCCTAGCCACTTGAGGCTCGCCCTGCTTGTACACATAGGGAACTCTAGCTGCCAGGAAAAGCTCTCGGGCAGAGAGATGTAGGTGATGATGAGGCCGGCAGATCCAGACATGGTAAGTGCCAGAAGAGGTGTGGGTGGAGCACAGATAGGGTCTGCAACAGTGCCAGAGCCACACAACAGAAGGAACCTGGGACCCTGAGTGACTGCCTAGAGCAGAGCCGCCCTATCGACCTGGAGCGTGCACCTTGAACTTTAACAAATGAGAGAAACAAACTGCTGCCCTCTTCAAGGCATTGGATTAGTATTGGGCCTTGCCCTCCTGAATATATATATATATATATATATATATATATATATATATATATATATATATATATATATCAGCCTTCTTTCCATTGAGCTTGGGAGCTACAGCTTCAGAGGACCTGTGGTTTTCGTGCATTATCTCAGTAAATATTTACAAGAACCCTATGCTAGATGCTATTGGTGTCCCACTCATAATATCTCCCGATGAGTTTGGAGAGAGGGAGGGCAGCCAGAAGTGCTGGGGAGTTATCATCCTGGAAAGCAATGACAGGTGAGAACTAGTGGAACAACACACCAGCTCCCTCTCCGTTCAGGTGCGTGACTCTGACGAGCATGTCCTCTGCTGCCCCCAGAGGTCCGCGGTGGAACTGAGCCCCTCTTGCCCGCAGTGGTAACTGGCTTGATGACGTTCTAGTCACTGGCTGCCTTCCCTCTCCCACCTGGTTCCCCCTTTTCCTCCTGGTGTTTCGCTGTCCAACAAGTTGTACCCCATTCCCTCCACCTCTCCCTACAAGTGCATTCTAGGGAAAACTAGCCTTACCATCTTTCCCCATCCCCTCCCCCGCAAACCTTGTGACTCTCCGGACTTTAAATTTCACTTCGAAAAAGAAACAAATAAAAAAATAATAATAAATTTCACTTCAACAAACCTTTATTGAGCACCCAGGGTATGCCACACAGGCACTGGGGCCACGTGGTTAACTGCTTTCAAACCGCTCAAGGTCTAATTGGGAATCTAGTGTTTAAAGGAAGAAACTCCAAACCAACTGGGAGATTACAATCACAGCTGCCATTCACCCTCTGCGCTATTAACACTTGTGGAATATTTCTACTTCAATTGATAAATAGCCACTATCCCTAGTCTCCCCGAGGGCTACCATCTGCTGTCTGGGTGCTTCCTGGACCTCCCCTTGATTCAGCATTTAAAGGGATAGCTTGGGCACCTCAAGGAGCCCCAGGGCCCTGCTCCAGGGTCATGGTCCATGTGCACTTCGATTGACTGACACCTGTGCCAAATCTGGTTATTATGGAGGTGAGTCCTCAGTAGGGAGACCAAAGCAGGTATCATCAGCTTTACCTGAGCTGGTCAGGGAAGGCCTGGGCTAAGTTGTTTTTTGTTTTGTTTTGAACTCGGAAAACAACAGCCAATGTTGGGTATGGGATTATTTGGGGAGTGATGAAAATGTTCTGGAATTAGATGATGGTAATGGTCATACAATCTCATGTGTATTATAAAAGCCAATGAATTATATATACTCTTTAAAGGGGTAAGTTTTGTAGTGTATTAATTATATCTCAAGAAAACTGTTATTTAAGAGGGGCGGGGGGGAGGGGAGGAAGGGAGGGAGGGGAGACAGACTAGGGCCAAAATCCCATTTCCCAGAACCTCTGGCATTAGGGCTACAAAAGGGGTGTCCAAACTTTTGGCTTCCCTGGGCCACAATGGAAAAAGAATTGTCCTGGGCCACACATAAAATATACTAACACTAATGATGAGCTAAAGAAAAAAAAGGTCCATGCATAATTTTTGTAATGTTTTTAAAAAGTTTATGAATTTGTGTTGGATCACATTCAAAGCCGTCCTGGGCCTCATGTGGTCCGTGGGCCACGGGGTGGACAAGCTTAGGCTAGAATAAGGGTGAGGAGAGTAAGGCATTAGGCACAAACTTTAACAGTTACACAGTCAAACTGTATTAGTCTTCAAGGGCTGTCATAACACAGTGCACAAACTTGAGTGGCTTAAATAACAGAAATGTATTTATTGTCTCACAGCTGTGAAGGCTGGCACTCCAAGGTCATCCCCCACCACCCTCTCTCTCTGAAAGGGCTAAGACAGGAGCCCTTCTTCCTCCTAGTTTCTGATAGTTCTTGGGCCTGAGGGAGCGTAACTCCATCTTTCCACAGCATTCTCCCAGAGCATACCTGCCTCTGTGTCCAAATTTCCCTCTTTTCTAAGGACATCAGTCACGTTGGATTAGGGCCCACCCTGCTCCAGTCGGCCTCCCCTTAACTAAATACACCTGCCACCATGCTGTGGCCAAATAAGGCCACATTCTCAGGTCCAGAATGAATTAGGGGCAGAATAAGTTAGGACTTCAGCATAACGATTTTGGGGGAGTGGGGCCACAATTCTACCCATAGCACATGTCAAGTCATATTAAAGCCTGAAGCCAAAGGAAAAATCAGAAATGCTGCTCTTGCATTTACTTAAAATTGTGATATTTTGTTCATCAGAGATTTTTGCATTGATTTTTTTTTACTTTTTTAAACATTGCATTAAAATATTTATTGATGCCTCTTAAAGTTTGTACCCAAAGCAAATGCCTCATGAGCCTCACCCTGGTCCAGGCCACATCTGGCATTCTCTACAATTTAAAGTTTGCATATTCTGCTAAGTGAAATAAGCTGGACAGAGAAACACAAATACAGTGTATAAATAAGTCAGTTATAAAATAAGTCACGGAGATGTAATGCACAGCATAGGAAATAGAGTCAATAATATTGTAGTAACTACGAATGGTGACAGATGGTTACCAGACATTGTGGTGATCACTTTGTAAGGTATATAAATGTTGAGTCACTCTGTTGTACCCTGAAACTAATAGAATACCATATGATTAAAAATACATTTAAAAAATAAAGTTAAAAAGTTTTGGTTCCTCAATTCCATCTGCAAATTCTCTCTCTGTCTTCAGGAGGGACTGGGTCAGGCTGAGGGAGTTTAAAGGAGCTGGATCTTTCTTATCTGCCCCTGCTGCCATCCGGGGCTCCACCTCCTCTTTCATAGAGATTGCTCTCTCCTCCTCCCCTTGAGACAGTTCTTGTTTCTTGTCAAGAGAGAAGATGGAAGCCAAGCGGACAGTGGCCAGCTTCTCACTATGTCATCTCTCAAGTTGACCTGCTCAGCGAATCCAGCTCTGTCTTGTTCATTTACTTCTTGCTTCCTCCCGATTTGTGAAAAAGCCATTCTGAAGGAAGTCCTGATCCTTGGCCAGTAATATTCAGGAAGCATGGCACTGAGTGTCTTGAGATGCAGTGCTTTGGTCACATTTACTGCGACCATTTCAAAACACACGAATGGCCCCCTGCTATACCACTTACCTGTGTGAATGCAGACCTATCAAAGGCAACATTGTTCTAAGATTTTTGTTAGACTGATACAGCCCTGACTGGATCTCTCCCACTCTCTCACCTTCCACAGGGCCTCCTTTCCCATTGAGACCTCCCCCATCCTCCTAAAAACTGGGGGAGGCAGGGAGGCAGGGAGCACCGGAAAGGGGGAGACGGGAGGGAAACCATTCAGGGTTGTAGGCACAATCCAAAAAAGTTATTTTGGAAAAAGCTATTTTAACATATTACCCACTTTTATGCACAGAGAAAACTTCTCAAATTATGGGGCAGGTTCAAACTTGACAGAACTCAGAGTAGAGACAAAAATAGGGATACGAATAAATAGAAAATACTTTCATAGCACCCTCTGCATGCCAGGCACTTCACATGTGTTAACTCACATTTTGAGATTACTATGATCATGATCCCATTTCACAGATGAGGAAACCAAGGTCCAGAGAGGTGAAGCGACTTGCCCCCAAGGTCACACAGCTAGTAGCTGGCAGAGTCAGAACTTGAACCCAGACCATTCTCTGAACTACTCTGCTACAGCTGCCCCTGTTACTATTATGGGTATGATAATATTATTGATTCTTATAATAATGATAATATTAATCAACATGGACACTCAATGCTAATCATTATTAGTTTGATTGTAAGCAATTCAACACTGCATCATTTGGGAAGAGTTAACTTCCTGTGTATCAGACACTCGGGCAAGAGTCTTTCCTAGGGTTTTCCTAACAAGCCTGAGAGGGAGACTGAGGCCAGGGACCTTGCCCGAGGCGCACTTCCAATTACCAACCCTGCAGCTGGGCTTGGAGCCACAAAGCCCTTGGGTGGCCATCGCGCCTGCCCATGAAACAAGAAAGACTGTGCGTTATTTTCGGTTCTCTGCTTTTCCATTGCACGTGACACCCTCCCTGACTTTCCCCTCTGATGCAGCATCTCTCATTGGAATCGTAGCCATCAGGGGGCAGTGTGGGCCGTGCTGGCTCCTTCAGCAGTGTTTTCAGGTCTTCTCATACTCAAATACTCAGAATCTTTTAGATCTCTACAGGGAGGGCAGAATCCAGTGCACATTAATGAACTCTTTGCAGCACTCAATCAAAACACCAGTCAGGGAGGCAATAAATGAGCACTTACTGCATGCCAGATCCTGTTCTAGGCCTGAGGATAGAGCTGTGAACAAGACAAGATCCCTGCCCTCATGGAGTTGATGTTCCAATAAATCAAGCGACACATTTATAAAAATAATTTCAGATGTCATAAAACAGTAGAAAATAAAATGGAAACATGTAGATAGAGAATGACAAGGACTGGGGAAGATCTCTTGAGCATGTGACTTCAGAGTTGACACTTAAAAGAGGCCACTGTGTGGATATCGGGGAAGGGGACTCAGGCAGAATGAATGGCAGGTGCAAAGGCCCTGGGGTAGAATAAGCCTATGGATTTTAGGGGGAAGAGGAGGGCTGGGGGTAGGGGGTCAAAGGGTGGAACACAAGGGCTGTGGGACAGAAGACTGAGTGGTGAGGGCCCTAAAGGGCTCAGTGAAGAGTAGCTCCCATTATTTTCAGATCTTTTCCATCTCAAAATCATACGAAGCCTTTGGGGAGAACTTCCTTGAGCCAGAAGCTCCCTCCACATCTCCTCCATCAGTAAGTCCTGTCAGCTCCAGCATCCCAATACAACCCAATGACATCTTTCTATCTCCACTGTCACGCCCCTAGGCGGGGCCACCATGATTGCTCACCCAGACCACTGCAGTAGCCTCCCCCCAGGCCTCCCAGCTCTGCCCTTGCTCACCAACAATCCTTTCTTCATGCAGAGGCCAGTGGTTTATAATTTTTAAATTCTAAATCCTCTTCTAGGCATATACCCCAAGGAACTGAAAACAGGTTTCAACAAGTTCACATACACAATTGTTCATAGTAGCACTAGTCACAATAGCGAACAGTGCAAAAAGCCCAAATGTCCCTTAATAAGGGAATGGACACATAAAATGTGCTCTAGCCATATAATGGAATAGAATGCAGGAATAAGAAGGAAGGACTACACACTACAACATGAATAGACCTTGAAAATATTTTGCTTAGTGAAATAAGCTAGATACAAAAAGGACATACATTACTGATTTCATTTGTATGAAATGTCCAGAACAGGTAAATCCATAGAGACAGAAAGCAGATTAGTGATTGCCAGGGGTTAGGGAAGTGGAACAATGGGGATTGACTATTTAACAGGTACAGAGTTCACTTTTGGGGCAATGAAAATGTTTCAGAACAAGATAAAGGTGGTGTTTGCACAACATCATAAATATACTAAATGCCACTGAGTTGTTTGCTTTAAATTGGTTGGTTTTATGTTATTTAAACTTTATGCTAAATCAAATCATGTTACCGTCCTGTTTCAAACCTGCAGTAGTTTCTATTACACTTAGGAAACTAGCCCAGCCTCTCCATGCTGGTCTGCCAGAGTCTTCGTGATCGGAGTCTTGCCAGCCTTGTCTCCCACTGCCCTCCCCCCAGCTCCTCCTGCTTCATCCTCATCAGACCCCCTTCTGCCCCTAAACTTGTCAGGCTTATCGCTGCCTCAGGGCCTTTGCACTTGCTGTTCTCACAGCCTGGCACTCTTGTCCCAATCTTCAGTGGCTGCCTCCTTCCTCCCTTCAAGTTTCAGTGCCACCACCTCTGAGAGGCCTTCCTTACCCCCCACTATTGAGCAGTGTCACTCCCCTCTGTGGTCCTGCCCATAATCACTCCTGAAAGCACCTCTCTTTGTAGCACCTATCTGAAATGACCTGCTTATTCTGGGGCTCAGTTGTTTAGTATTGGTCTTTCCTATGAGAATGTCAATTCCATAAAGGGCTGGGCATGTCATGGGAGCTCAATAAATGAATTGACTTCCCCCATCAGCACCTTCAGCTCTCTCCTCGCTCAATAGCATATGCGTACATCTCCTGGGATGAAAGGCACAGAAATATAAATGTTGGAATGTCATTGGTCCTTTAGGATTGAACCTATGTTTGTGTCCTGAAAGGAGGCTGCTGGCACCTGCTTACTAGGCTGGAGCACCCGTCCCCAGACTACTATATGGGCTGCTAATGGCCCCCAGCCTGGACCCTAGCCCTGGGTGTGGTCAGATCTATGGTCTTCACAGCCCAAGGCTGAACTTGGGATCTGGCAGAGGCTGAACCTGAGCTGAACCCACATCCTCGATTTACTTCTTCCCCTTCCCTACCCTGCTCCTCTTATTTTTCCATAGACCACTGCCAAAGAGGGACAATGACAATGCCTAACTCACAGGGTTGTGGCAAGGTTACTTAAGTAAATCTGCCAAGCAGTACAATTCCAGAGGGCACCGTCACATGTACAGTCCATGTGAATGGTATCCCGGAGTTCTGCAAACAGCAGCCAATAGCTGCTATCATTAAGGCCTTTATCTGCTAGCCTGTAGGAAGTATTGTCAGGGACTGTGCTGGGTACTTTACATCCAGCACTCACTTTAGACTCCTGCAAACTCTATAAACAGGTATCATTATGATCTCCATTTCTCAGATGAGGAAACTGAGGCTCAGAGAGGTTGAGTCATGGGTGCATAATCACACAGCTGCGAGGGGATGGAGTTGGGATGCAAACTCAGGTTCATCTCAGGCAGTGGGCCAGAGCCAAGCCATTTGGCTGGTTATCTAAGAGGATTATAGTCAACCATAACCTCATTTTTAGCATTTGGTTCATGGATGGGCATCATGGGCCACTGTGGATCAATACAACCCAAGGAGAGGTTTATGGGGGTTTCTAGGAAGGAAGCTTCTTGCTCTAATGAGACCATCCCAGGAAGTCAGTCTTTCCCTCTTCTTACTTGTGAACAGGGACATTTGTTAACTGGAGTAACAGCCATCTTGCAAACCTGAGAGAAGCCTGGGTATAAAACCAACCCCCAGAAGAGGCCAATGCAGAGAGAATGGCAGACAAACGAAGCTGGATCCTTGATCAAATTGTGCCTGAAGCCCACATCTCACTAGACATGCAGTTATGGGAACAAACAAAAAATAATGAGTATGGGGTTCCCTTTTGGGGCGATGAAAATGTCTGGAAACTAGACAAAAGTAATGGTTGCACAACATTGTGAATGTACTGAATGCCACTGAACTGTGCACTTTAAAATGGTAAACGGTTAGGTTCATGTTGTATGAATTATACCTCAATTAAAAAACAACAACAACAGTGTGAGCTGGGGTTTCTGTTACTCTCAGCCAAAAGCTTTATAACAAATACCCCTGATTCCAAAACTATGGGCTTTCCACTTCCCACAATTTTGGACACTATTTTTATCTTATGTGACCATATTTCTGAGTCTCATTCACTTTACCAACTTTCAGACTATGCCTCCTTTATATTATCCCATATTCATCTCATCTTTTATTAGCAAGTCTCCACCAAAAAATTTAAATAGAATTCTTTGTTCAAAAAAAAATCTACATTCCTAGGAAGAAGCTGGGATGCGACTCATGCAATCAGCCTGTGTTTATTAAGCAACTGCTATATGCTTTGCACTGCACAAGGCAATATGAGGGAGTCAAAAGATGTTCCATACAAGTTCTCATTCATTATTGACCTATCTGTCTGTTCATTCAAAGATACTTGCTGAATTCCTCCTGACTCCTGGCACTGTTCTAGCCCTGCCCACTGAGGGCTGATGTCCTAGAATGTGGATGAAGAGAAACAAACAATAAGCAGGAGAAATTAGTAAGGTGTATACTGTGTTAGATTGGACTAAGTGCTAAGGAAAATATTTTTAAAAGGAATGGAAAATAGGAAATGTGTGTGGGCTCTAGTTATAGACAGGGTAGAAAGGCCTCAGAAGGGCCTTGCTGAGAAGGTGACATTTGAGTAAAGCCCTGAAGAAGGTGAGGGAGGAGCCATCAGGATACTTGAGGGAAGAGCATTCAGGAAGAGGGAACAGAAAGTGCAAAGGCCCTGCATTCAAGAAGTTCATAGTCTGCACAGCAAATGTCTGAGCTTGCTAGAGCCACCTTCACAGAGTACCACAGACTAGACAATTTAAACAAAAGATATTTATTTTCTCACAGTTCTGGAGGCAAGAAGTCTTCTGAGATCAAGGTATCTGAAGCCCCTCTCCTTGGCTTGTAGATGACCATCTGCTCCCTGTGTCTTCACATGGTCATCCTTCTATATGTGTCTGTGTCCTAATCTCTTCTTCTTATAAAGACATCAGTTATACTGAATTAGAGCCCACCCATATGACCTCATTTTACCTTAATTGCCTCTTTAAAGGCCCTATCTCCAAATATAGTCACATTCTGAGGACACAATTCAGCCCATAATAGTAGTGAAACAAGACAAACCTCCGAAACCCCAGCAAAATATTTGCCATAGCCAATGATTAAGTGCTAAATAGTGATATAGGAACTGTCAATGTTATGAAAGTGTAAAGAAAGCTTTACTGAAGCCATTTTTAAAGAATCAGTAAGATATGAAAAGGAATTAGAAGCAAAGAAAAGAATATGAGCAGACGTAGGAAAGAGAAACCACTATGCAGTGTCTGAGGAAGTCACAGTGTTCTGGTCATAGTTGGATGGCCTAATTGTGCTGCTCTAACAAACGCCCCAAATCCCAATAGCTAACAAGACAAACATTTATTTCTTACTCCTCCTAGATGTCCAACATGGGCAGCAGGAGGTCTTTGCCTGGATCCAGAATGATAGAAGTCCATCTTGTCACAGCAAGATGAAGAAAATGTCATATATTTGTTTGCTTTTAAAACTTCCACCCAGAAATGACTCAAGTTACTTCCACTCCCCTTTTGCTGACCAAAGCAAGTTGTGTGCCCACATCTATCCTCAATTCAGAAGAAGCAGAGAGCTAGAAACTTCAGTGGTCAGTATCACCAGTGACTGTCTTAATCACTGTCTTCCGAACTGTTCTTCCTTTAGACTGTAAACTCCTCAAGGGTAAGAACCTTCAAGTTGCTTTGCACAATAGGTGCTTGATAAATGGGAACAATTGCTATCCAAATCCTACACCAATGCGCAGAACAACACAGGAATAGAGTAAATGTCCAATGAAAGCTCAAATGGGAAGGGTTGGCAGCATACAAGTGACAGCATGGTGAAGAAGAGAATTGGTAAGGAGAAGGAAGGCAAGCATTTTGAGGAAACAGCAAAAAGGTTGGTGCAGGCTGACGAAGACCGGAACTCGGTATTGGAACTTGGTGAGGTTCTTAGATATCCACCAATGGTGGATGAGCAAGACATTTTCAAAGAAGAGAAAATGCTTGATGACACACCAATTCCCAGTATTGAAAGAAAGAGATGAGTCAAAGCATGACTGTCATATCCTGACACTCAGTGATTAGGAGAATAGATGTGCTGCTCACTCATCTCCCCCTCACTCCACATGACACAGTCATCTGGCTTTGAGCCATTGCTCACCCCACTTGGCCGATACTTGATTTCTTCTCGATCTCTGTCTACCTGATCACTAGGTTGATCTTCTTGAAACATTACCTTCCCTTACTTTTCATGACCCAATTGTAATTTCCTTAGCTGGATCTTCTAGCTAGCTCCAAGGATCATGTCTCTTCTTCCTTGTTCTATTCTTTAGTGATTTCCTGCTTATCTTTTGGTCTTGGCTAGTTAGTCCTTTAGAAACCTGTTGCTAATCCCTCGATTATACCTCTCTTAAAGCATCTACCTCACTGAACAGTCTGTGGCTCTCTTTGAACTCACTGAGGGCACTGACGAGGATATATTCCTCTTTATATCCCTGATGTATAACAGAGGGGCCACCCCCACCAACATCTCAATGTCATTTCCCACCACTCACCTTCCTCCAGCCACACTGGCTGCCTTGCTTGTCCTCAAACACACCAGGCACATTCCTGCCTCAGGGCCTTTGCACTTGCTCTTCTCTCTGCCTGGAACTTTTTTATCCAAGAACTGTGCACAGGTGACTCATCATTTTCAGTCAGGACTCAGCTCCACTGTCAGCTTACCAGACAAGCCATCCCTGGCCACCTTTTCTAAGATGCTCCTATCCCAGTCACTCTTTATTACATCACCCTGTTTTACTGTCACTTGTCATTACCTAAAATTATTCCATCATCCATTTACTTGTGTATTATGTGTCTCTCCTTATAGAATTTAAACCCCAAGAGCAAATCTTGTCTGATTTGTTTTCTGCTTCAAAGTGTTGAATGAATATGTGTTGAATGAATGATTAATGAATAAACTTCATTCATGTCCATCACTTCTATAATAATGGCTGTGTCTATACAGCACTCACTTTGTGCCAAGTACTGTTGTAAATAGTTTGCAAGTGTTAATTAAGTAATTTGATCCTGATAACACCTTTGGGAGGTAGGTGATGCAATTGTCACCTACCTCCCATTTTACCATTGGGTAAACCGAGGCACAAAAGGTTGGTCTAGTAACTGATATATAAGCCAACAAAGTCTGGATTTGGTACCAGAAGTGGGGTGGAAGGGAACCCACTATGATCACAAAGCTTGGACCAGGATGTGGATCCAGGCACTTGGGTTCCCAAGCCTGCGGACCTAGCTACTCTGCCCACAGCACCCACCCCCAGATCTACTTTGATCAACTCCCTCCCTGCCCTGCTCTTTCCTCTCATTTCTTACAGCCTCCTGGGTAACTCCACCTTGACCATCCCCAGACTAGAAACTCAGAATTCCTTTTGAATGTCTTTCTTCACTCGCTGGATCAAGGGGCAGAATGTGACTTTGGCTGAGGAAAAAAAAATCACATCTTAATTTTCACTACCTCTAGCTGAAATATGAATGGAAGCAATGAATTGCAATAGTATTAACAGTGTTAGCAGCACCTGTGACTTTGTCATCAAGGTGCATTTTATGTCACATTACAATTACTGCAAATATCTTGAAATATCATTGACTCTTATCACCACCTTAAGATTGTTAAGCCTGTCACTACATCTTGTTCTTCACATGTTATTGAAGAAGCACATTAGTTACGGTATGCAAATTTGTTGCTGAAGGTATTTTGATAACTAATTTTCATTATAATTAACATCCTTTGTGTTTGATTTTATGCATCTAAAAGCTAGGCTGATCAGACATACTATTTTAAAGGGGACAGAAAACAATGGTACTGTCCCATTTCAAAGGGAACATCTGGTCAGCCTAGTCTCACTGGGCTAAATTCAAGGTGTTAGTAAGCTGACCCTATGTGCCATTTGAAACGGGACAGTACCATTCTTTTTTGTCCCGTTTAAAATGGGACATCTTGTCAGTCTACTAAAAACACAATTTTGAAGAGGGCCCCTGGCTTCCTTGGACTGCAAAGGGCTCCATTGCTCAGCCCTAACCAACAAGCGAGTGATTCCTACGTATTGTCCTTCTGAAATGTTTACGAATCTCTCCATCCTATTCTCAACACAACTGCCCTAATTCACCATTTCTCTCCCCTACCTTGCCATTTCCCTCCAGTCCTCTCCCTTGCTCACCTTGTCTTCTAGTTTTAAGAATCCATGATAAAATTAGTAACTAATATTTATATTAAGTATTAGGGTTCATAGCAGATGTTACAAACAGAGAGCTCACAAGTTGCTTCCTAGGTCTTTCCACATCTTAAGATAGAAATATCTTAAGAATAAGTTAAAAGATGATGCAAAAATGCAATTTTTGCCTTTTCACGTAAAATGAGAAGATTTAGCCACACCGAGCCCATATTTATGCATGGCATCCACCAGCCTCTATCGAATTATGGCCGTCTCCTTCCAGTGGGGCTGGAGCTCTCCAGTTTGCCACAGGCCTCACCCTTCTTTATCGTTTCCCTGACATGGAACTGAGCATTTGCTGAAATTTGTCATGTTAAACTGAGCTTGCTCCGATTATCTGTTAAATGACAATTGAGTTTGGCAACCCTGGTTTACAATGTACTTTACAAATACTTCCCTATTGGGTCCTTATAAAAGCCCTATATGGTTTGTAATGTGGGGATTTTTATTATCCTATCTCATAGATGATACATCTGTTGTCACAAAGTAAAAAGAGCACTAGGGTTTCTGCCCCCAGATTCTCTGTTCTTCCTGATGAACTGTCCTCGCTTCTGTTATTACTTTGCAAAATAACAATATGGTGTTGCCCGCTCCAGCATAAATTCCACACTCCCAACCTGAGCTCCTTCAAACCTGGAAGCCTCCCTTTAGAGATAGATGTGAAGCTTCTGCCTTCACAGTTGGCACAATTTCTCTTGAAATCCAGCCTCTTGAAAGCCCAACTACTCTGAGGTTACCATGCTGCAAGGAAGCCCAAACTAACCTCCTGGAGGCCACAGGAGGCACATGAGCGAGGCCTCTTGGACTGTCCAGTCCAGCCACCATAAGGCGGCCAAGTGAGAGAGCCCAGCAGAATCAATCATCTAACTTCTACAAACTCCTGACCTAAAAAAGCATGAAAAATAATAATTAGTTGTTGTGGCTTTAAATCAGGACTGGCAGGAACTGAGGCCTTTAGTCCAACCATTTGCAAGGAACTGAATATTGCCAACAATCAGTGGTTCCTGGAAGAATACCCATCCCCAGTCCAGCCTTCAGATAAGACCCATTGCTGGCCAACACCTTGATTATAGCTTTGCGAGTGGTCTAGAAGCAGAAGACCCAGCTGAGTCACACAGAGACTCTGAGCCACAGAAACTGTGAGGTAGTAAATATGTACTACCTAAGGTCGTTGAGTTTGTGGTAATGTGTTGTATGATTTGTGGCTATTTGTTACACAGTACTAGATAACTAATACAAACACTAGCACTTATATGATGCTAACTACATTCCAGGCCTCCTTCTAGGACCTGTCCATGCATTAATTCTACTTAAGCCTCACTCAACCTTCTGGGGGAAACTGAGGCACAGAGCGGTTAGAATCTAACTGTTAGACAACTTCCCCAGCTAGTCAATGTTACACCCAAGATTGGAATCAGGACACATCCCTCTCCAATCACAGAGGAGCTTTCCAGGTCTTCCTGAGTTTGCAAACCGACCTTTCTATGTATAATATTTGAGACCCAAAAACTGAAGATAGAGACACGGCCAAGCAGTTCAAACACACTGGGGCAAAATGTAAAGTACTTAACAGCCAGCAAGAGGCACCACCTCTGGAGTGTGGATTGTCAGGAGGCGAGGGAGGACCCAGGAAGGGACTTAGCAGGTGGAGGAGCTCATGCGGGGGGGCTCCAGGCTACAGCTATTTACTAACTGGTATGGAAATATTTTAATATTTTAACAATCAGCTGTACCAATGTGTTCCAGCTGAATATCTGCTCTGAATACACAGAGAGGAGATCACATCTAAGCCAAAAGAATAAGGATCCAAACCGTGAATCATAGGAGAATAATTCCACATTGGCCTAGGAATGGATTAGACATCGTGATTTTTTTTTTTTTGTTCACCCAGCAGGTTTTAAATGTCCAAGCTATGTGTAAACCTGGGGACCTTCCCTGAGTATATCATATGTGAAGTGAACTGAGGTGACCTGCACTGATACTGGTTCTCGAGCACAGGTACATATTAGAATAATCTGAAAACTTTTTAAATGCCAAAGCCTGGAATCCACTGGGGTACAGATGGCCTGGCATTGGGATTTTTAAAAATTTCCCAGGTTTGGGAGTTCCCTGGCAGTGTAGTGGCTAAGGCTTTGGCATTCTCAAGGCTGTGACCTGGGTTCGATTCCCAGTCAGGGAATTACCCCCCGCAAAAAAACAAAAAACAAAAAAACAACAACTTTCCGGGTGATCCTGACATGCAGCCAAAGTTGGGAACCACTGACCTACGGCCATCCTTCTCAAACTGTGGTCCCCCGACAAGCAGGAGCATCACCCACGAGCTTATGAGAGATGCAAATTCTCAGGCCCCTCCCAGGTCTTCTGAATCAAAAACTCCAGGTGGGCCCTGCCATATCTGTGTTACAACAGGCCCTCCAAGGGCAATGCTGTGTGCTCAGGGTCTTGAGGGAGTGTCCTGCAGGACAGCCATAGCCACATGGACGCACTGTCACCAAAAACCCTTTTCCAACACAAAGAAATCTGAGACTGCCCTACTGCTAACTGGCCGAGGTCAGCCAGAGGCCAGCACACAGGCCTGACAAGGGCCTGGAGATTTTGGACACATCTAAAGAAAATGGGTCAGCCCCTGAAAATCGGGTGCACTTGTAGGAACCAAACAAGCTGGCATTTCAGGTAAATTTCAGGGTTCCTGCACATGGCTGAGAAAGAAAACCACAGAGAAAGCGTCCCATCCTTCATGACTGAGAACCCCCAGGAGCCCTCTAGCCTGCCCCATTGGATGAAGCCTCTTTTAAATAGGGTATCCTTATGCTAAGGCAAGAACTGAAGAGTTCCAGAATGTTCTGGTGGGTCCAACAGGCTCAGTGCAGAGGCTCCAGCCAATTTGTAAAGAATTTCCATCACATGTATCTCAATGTAATTGTGTTAGTCTTCAGATGCTTCCTCATGTTCGGAGACTTGCTTTTGGGCCTACAGTGTATGACTGTGAACATTTAAATGACAGTTTTGAAAGAAGGCCCCAGCCTTTCTCTGACCCTGAAGAAAAGGGCTAGAGCTTTAGAAACTAAATCACCTGCACTAGAATGTCATTTCTGAGCTGTGTGACCTTAAGAAAGTTTCTTAATCACTCTGGGCTCTAGTTTCCTGATTTTAGTAGTTTCCTACTAAAAAGTAGGGAAGGGTAATTAAAGATATTCACCAAGGTTGTTCTAAAGATTTTTTAAACACAAGACAGTGTCTATTACAATGACCAGCATGCAAACAGCATGTGTGCTTAATAAATACTAGTAACATAAATAAATAGACCCTTCTATTTGAGGCTTAAGGGATACCCCTGTTGGCTTTTGCTATTACCATCTCTACAGAAAGCACCATCTGAAACATTTTCTCTTTGTTCCCACTAACTGCTCCCTATGATTTAGAGGAGTCAGCAAGCTACAGCCCTCAGGTCAGATACAGCCCACTGCTTGTTTTTATAAATAAAGTTTTATTGGTACATAGCTATACTCATTCATTTACGCATTTTCTATGGCTGCTTTCATGCTATGTGGGTAAAGTTGAGTTGTTGCAAGAGACCAAATGACCATATGACCTCCAGAGCTAAAAATATTCTGGCCCCTGACAGAAGTTTGTACCCCAGATTTAAAGGTTAGATTTTCATCTCTTAGCCACAAACTCATTCCAATCTCACATCCTGTTTCCATCCATCCTTTACTGTCCACCTACCATGTGCTTTGGCCCTGGTGATACATAATCAATAAGGTAAGTTCTGTGTCCTTTTGGAGGTCACAGCTGGGGCATGGGTGAGAATTTGTTCATTTAATTTAACTTAACAGGTCTGTAACACTTATAATATGTCAGGCACTATTCTAAGCAATTTATAAATGTTTAATCCTCGTAATAAGCTTATAAGGCAAGTGCTATTCTATTCCTCATTTTACAGATGAGGTAACTGGCTCAGAGACGTGGATTCACTTGAGCGAGATCACACAGCAAGTAGCAGAACTAGACTATGAATCCAGTCAGGCCTGTATTCAGAATCCCTTGATCTAAGACATGAATTAGAGGAACTGCATGTAAATATTGCTCAGACGGTCCCCAGACCACAGGAAGAGAAAGGTTAAGCCCCGACTTGTCAATGCACTCTCCCAGACTCTTTGCACCAGGAACTTGAGAGTGCTGGTTGCTTGAGTTCTGATTAATGGAAAGTCTACTGTAATTATATCATTGTAAATAATGAACAGAGTGATGTCATCCACAGTGACCAGAAGGGATGGGATGGGGGTCTACATGAGGAGCTGACATCTGTGCTGAGACTGGAATGCAAGAAGGAGTCAGCCATGGCAAGAATGTTCTAGACAGAGGGAACAGCAAATGCAAAGACCCTGAGGTGAAAATGCAAGGAACACAAGGAAGGTGGGTGAGACTGACCTAAGTGAGAGCGGGAGTGTAGGCAGAGCTGGGGGGAAGCATTTGAGAGCCTGGAGGCAGAGTGCACAGACACTACCAAGAGAACCTTAAGGCGTTGAAAAGACACATTTTTGGAGTGATGGTAGCAGGAAAAAGAGATGGGAATCAGCAGTGGGCAAGACAGTGATGGGCAGTAGGGGCATGGGGGAAGGAGAATGTTGGTTCACAAGCTGCTTGGGTTCCAAAGATGAGGGTGGGAGATCTGATAGATCATAAGCAATGGGGGGACAGGGGCACCATCTCTGGGGGGCCCTCCCCAGGTTTTCCATGGCTGACCTCAGCCAAAGCTGCTAATCAAAGGACAGAAGGAGGGTCTTTCTGCACTAAAAACCAGCCAACTGCACTGAAAAAGAAGCTCCCTGGGACCAGACCTATTTTTATTTTTTTAATATTATCTAGGCTAGAATTGTCCAACTGCCTCCCCTAAAAATGGAAGGAAAAAAAAGTGCTCTGATTGCCAAGCAGGTCTCCTTTAAAGGTCAGATTTCAGTTTAACTGTGATATCTGAACAACTTGCTATTTTTTTTTAACTGTGTAAACTGAGGACTCCAGCTCCTTAACACTTCACCCTCCCTGGGGCCATAACACACTGTGATCAAGTCTTACCGTGTGTCTGCACTGTTTTCTAAATGCCAGCCCTATAATAAGGTGTTGAATCTCATCTTTGTAAGAACCCCGGGAGTTCCCTGGTGGTGTAGTGGCTAAGGCTTCGGCGCCGTCAACATTGCGGCTTGGGTTCAATTCCCAGTCAGGGAACTACCCACATTTAAAAAAAAACAAAAACAGAGGCGGGTGCTGCTGTTACTCCCCTTTACAGAGACGGAAACTGAGGCACAAAGGGAAGAAGAATGCCCTTCCCTCAAGTCATAGAGTCGGCAAGGGGCAGAGCTGGGATTTCAATGGACCATCTAGCTCCCAGGCCAGAAATTCAACCACAAGCCAGATCAAAACCAGATGCGCCCCACACTTGACCCCAGAACCCACAGGAAACTTCAGCCCTCTGAAAGCCCTTCAAAGCCCTTCGTCTTTACCAAGCTCCCTTGTGCATGAAAAAAGAATTCGCTATGTCTGTAATGATTCTTATGTGATGAAAACTGGATTATTGAGGGGCCGGGGGACTGCCTTCCATTGCTCAGAACACTGTGCTTTGGGAGCAGGAGCGATGAGGCCAAGAGGTGGGGAACCCGGGACAGTGAACTGACTGACCATAGTCCACTTTCGCTCGGGAGCCACAGCGCCACCTGGTGGCTCCTCGTGGCAGCCGCAGGAGAGAGGGGAGGAGGGTTCAGCACACACTACGTGCCAGGCACTGTTTTAGCTCAGGGGTCCCCAAACTTCTTCTGTAAATGGCCTGAGAGTAAATATTTGCAGCTTTTCAGACCAGTCTCTGTTACAAAGACTCAACTGGGCCTCTGTAGCACAAACGTGGCCAAAGACAATATATACGAGGGTGTCTGGAAAAAATCAAGCCATAAATGCCTATTTTTTTCACATTACATGGCTGGATACTTCCTAGACAGCCCTCGTAAGCACACAAACCCACAAGGTTGCATTCCAATAAAATTTCATGGACATCGAATTTTGAGTTTCATAGAATTTTCACATATCAAGAAATATTCTTCTTTTGTTATTTTCCCAACCACTTAAACATGTAAAAACCTTTCTTAGCCTGGGAGCCATACAAAAACAGGTGTCTGGCTGGATTTGGTCCCTTGACTATGAAGCTGGGGACCTAGCAAAGAACTAATCAGATGAAAATTCCTGTCTTCATGGAGCTAGGGGAGAGAATACAGTTAACAAGATAAAAGTCAAGTATATCAACACATATGAGTTGGTCATCAGTGCTAATGGGAAAAATAAAGTAGAAAAGGGGAATAGACATGTATAGGGGCTGCATGTTAAATAGGGTACTGAGGAAAGGCTTATGGAAGAGGTGACCTTTAAGTAAAGGTTGGAAGGAAGTGAGGATGCAGCCATGTGGGTATCTGGGGGCAGAGCATTCCCACCAGAGGGATCAGCCAGTGCAAAGGTCCTGAGGCAGGACTGCCCTGATGTGTCTGATGAAAATGGGGAGGCCCTTGTAGCTGGAGCAGAGTGAGTGGGGGAGGGGGGGAGAGGTGACAGGCAGATCACACAGAGCCTTGAGGGCCTTGGGGAGGACTTTGGTTTTTCCCCAAGAGAGGTTGGAGCATGGAAAACTTAGATCCATCTCAACAATCATTGAGATCACATACAGGTTAATCATCTCACAGTAGCATTAGTTATTTTACCAACAATCCCATATAATCCTAAATAATCCCAATTTTCCCACTGAAAACCATAGAACTATCTTATTGAGCACTGAAGATAGAGGGAATAGGGGGCAGGGGCAGAGAATAAATGGGAAAAGTAATTCACTAGAAGAATCCATGCCTTCCTCTTTCTCATCTCGTGTGTCCCCTCCTGTGCACTTAGGCCCCAGGGACCAGGACAACTCAGGCCACCCACCCCAGCTGCAGGGGTGCTGGGCCTGAGCCCTTGCATCCTAGAAATGACCAGTTCTGGCCTGGAAGTCAAGGTCACGCCAGCTCTGCCCTGGTTCGGCCCCCAGATGCCTCAGTAACCCTGGGGACCTGTTTGTCTATCTGCATAAGGAGCAAAATAATAGTAATAATAACGACAGCAACAATGCCTGCTCTCGCTGCTTCATGAGACTGTGATGTGCAATGCAGAACACAGAAGCGTTTTGGAAAAGGACATGCCGCACGATCTATCACAATGGTCAGGAGGCCTAAATGAGTTTAGGTATAAAGAGCTTGGAGCTGTACCCTGCAGACAGCAAATGCTCCATCAATATTGGCTATTATTATTGTCATTACAGCACCATAAATATTATTTATGGTTCTCATTGCAATTCACTTCGCTCTCCTCTGCCTGCCCACCACTCTCCCACCCAGGTCCTCCATTCGCTGATGATGAGTCAGACAATAGAGGCTCAGAACCTGCCTGCTCAGACTGGGACCCATGGACGTCAGCATCGACCTCACCTGGGAACCTATGAGAAAGAAATGCCGAGTCCCAGGCCCCCCCAGACCTGCCAGATGGGAATCTGTATTTAATAAGCCCCCATAGGGGTTCCAAATGCAGTAAAGTGGGAGAACTAGCCTGGAAATTTCCTCCGTGGGCACTCTTGCTTCATGTTGAGTTTTCCTGCTGGGTGGAGAGTGTCATTCTTGAAAGAGCCAACTGATGAATGATGTGTCCCCAAGGCCCCACGTGGAGCTGAGCAAAGAGGTCGTGTCCTAAATATTGGTGAAGGAAAGAAGTAAGAGAGGTGAAGGAGCAAGGGAGGGGTGAAAGGGTGAGGGAGGGAAAAGGTAAGGGATAGAGAGGAGGTGGAGGGAGAGAGACAGGGAGGGGAAGGGAAGTAAGAAGGGAGGAGGGAGGGGGAAGCAAAGAGATGAAGAGGTGAGGGAGGGATAGAGTCAGGGGTAAGGGGGGAGGAAGAGAAAAGGGAGGGAGGGAAGAGGGGATGGAAGGAGAAAGGAGGACGGAAACGAGAAGGGGGGTAGTGTAAGTGGAAAGGAGAAAGAATGCAGGACGGAGGAGGGAAAAGGAACGGAAGGAAGGAGGGAGACGTGAAGGAGAGAGAAAAGGGAACCATGCAGGGGAGCGGGAAGGGGAGGGAGACAGCACCTCCTCACTCTACTCTGAGTGCAGGAACCTCCAAAGTGGGTCAGGGGCACCCCCAGGGAGTATCTGTGGGCATGTAGAACCAAATACTCGGACTTCCATCTCTGTTATTGTTTCATCTAAAATGAAAAGAATGAAATTGGCTTTCTCCATCCTTAATGTATGGTCGACCCAAATCTACTTAGCCAGTTGGCCACAACCCTCACTCATTCCCGTCTGATGTGTTCATTCAATAGACACTTGCTGAGCACCTACTGGGTTCTGGGTACCAGCATGATCTTAGGCACTAGGGTCA
This sequence comes from Lyroderma lyra, assembly GCA_004026885.1. Classification (NCBI taxonomy): domain Eukaryota; kingdom Metazoa; phylum Chordata; class Mammalia; order Chiroptera; family Megadermatidae; genus Lyroderma; species Lyroderma lyra. Next base: position 48,167 of record PVJL010003489.1, read on the forward strand.
CAGACGTGAACAAGACAGACAAGCATCTCTACCAGGGACATGCTAGTGGGTGAGACAGATAAACACGATAGATAGCCGCGGCGGTCCTCGGCGCTATACCACAGTCTGTTTAGCCCCGTGTAAAGAGGTTGATGGATTGGGATATTGGCTGGCGAAGTGAAAGATTTCTGCCTCGAAAGCAAGGGTTGAAGAAAATAGAAATGGGAGCAGAAAGGAGCACTGAGAAATGGCAAAGCTGGGACTCTGACCTCTCCTGTCACCAGGACTCCATTAGTCACAGGAAGAAATGAAAACAGTGATCACGCCATGCAGTCTCTATCAGAAGGTGGCCAAAAAACATTCTAAATTTTCATGAAGATCTTTTGTGATGTGCAGTCCTGTTCACTTTGGTTACTTCACTTTGGTGGGCGCTATGCTGGTGGGATTCCTACAAATGGGCAAAGCCATGTAGTTAGCAGGATACGAGAGCTTTCAAACAGACCATTCAGAATGGGGCATATTCTATAGGACAATTAATCTGGTTCCTTTTATGAATCAATGGGATAGGAAAAAGGGGGAAGGGATAGAGTGCAATAGACTAATCAAGTCTAAAGAGATAGGACAACCAAAAAACTAAAAATACTGGGGTGCCAAAAAATGTATACTATTTTAAGTGATGTTATCCATGTATTACATAAATACTGATGGTAACACTTGGAGCACCTCTTGTAATTGCAGAAGTCAAACGTCACTTGTATTCATGTTTTGTTATTGGTATATGTTGAGTATTACAATTTTAATGCAGTGTTTTCCTTCCTTAAAGTGTGTGTACATTTTCTGGAGCCGTCTGTAATGCAGGGAGCCCACTTCTGAGCGCACGCCCGGAAGGGATGACGGCCGGGCCTGGCAGACACAGTCATAGGCCCATGTTCGCGGTGGCATTACTCACAACGACCAAAGGTGGAAGCAACGTAGGTGTCCACTGGCAGACGACTGGGTAAACAAAACGTGGTCCAGCCACACAGTGGAATATTATTTTAGTCTTTGAAAGGAAGGAAATTCTGACACCTGCTACAATATGGATGAACATCAGGACATGATACTGGCTGTAATGAGCCAGTCACAAAAGGACAAATACTGTGTGATTCCACTCATATGAGTCCCTAGAGGAGTCAGATTCATAGTGACAGAAGTAGAATGATGGGTGACAGGGACTGGAGGACAGGGATGGGAGTTAGTGTTTAATGGGGACAGAGTTTCAGTTTTGCAAGATGAAAAATGTTCCGGAGATGGACGGTGGTGATGGCTGCACAACAATGGGAATGTCCTAATGCCACTGACCTGGACACTTTCAATGGTTAAAATGGCCGATTTTCTGTGTATTTGACCACAGTAAAAATAAAAAGACATATGACAACCAAGTGCAGTCACAGATCTTCTTGATTCAAGGAAATCAACTGTAAAAACACGAGCAAGGAAATCTGAATGTGGACTGACAATGAGATCGTATAAAAACTCATTGTTAATTTTGTCAGTGTGATATTAGTAATAACGTGTCCACGTGTCTTAGAGATGTAATCTGAAGTTTGTAAAAGTATACAGAGTCTGGAATTTTAAAAATAGCTGAGCTTTAAAAATAGCTCAGAAAATAAGAAGGAGGAAAATAGATTAATGATGCAAATCTGGCAAAACCTTGATAACTATTAAATTTGAGTGATGGGTATACGGGGTTCAGGTGCTCTTCTCTCTATTCTTTCTTTTTTTTTTCAGAAAAAAAACAGTTCTTACAAAACAGTGTTCAAAAAATGAAGGCCAACTTCTAAAATATGCAAAGTGTTTTGTACCATTAGTTTTTTTTGTGGGGGGGTTCCCTGGCTGGGAATCGAACCCAGGCCACGACATCGAGAGCACCGACACCTAGCCACTACACCACCAGGGAACCCCCAGTCCCATTAAATTTAAAAAATTAAGACCATTTAAAAATATTTATCTCATTGGCAGCTCATCCTTTTAACATTCTTATGTATATTTTATAGTGCATAAAATAAATATAGCAGAATACTTTATAGTTGATAAATAAAAATGTTACCACTGATACGGGTAGGAGTTCAGAAGTTTGGAGATTCGAGCCTTGGTTCTAAAAAGTGACAAGAATGGGAAACTGAGGCAGAAGTTGGCCATTCAAGAAGGTTGTGGCAGAAATGGCACCTAAAACAAAGTCTCCTGATTCTAAATATTCTGCAATAATTCCGTTTCTCTCTGATATGACTTTCTTATTTTCTGAGTTATATGGAAGCAAGTTCCTGCCACCTCCTATTACAGACGCTCTTAAATGGTTAAGAGCTTGCGTTTTAGAGTCTGACAGCCCCACGGTCCCAATCCTAGTTCTACCACTTTCTAGCTGCAAGTCCACGGGCACGAGACGATCAAGAGTGTAGTGTAGGGGAGAGCAATAAACATTGTCATTACTATAAATTACACTTTCCATTTTCCTCGGGCAACAGGGTTTTGTTTGGTTTTTTGTTTTTAATTCTTTATTTCACCAACCCTTTTCCTTCCCCTAAAAAAATCTCTTTTCAGGTTTGCAGAAATCACTCATTTTAGCCCCTCAGAAAGCTTTGCTGATTCTGAGAGAACTAATCAAAATTCTTTTTAAAAAGGAAAATAAAGGGAAACAGGAGAAGCATGGAAATACACAGAGTCTGAAGCGAGAAGTGGGTAGAGAGAGCAGGTGCGTACTGGAGAGGGGATAACAGAGAAGCAGTGTTTAGCATCGCCGTGAGGTATTAGGTGCACTCTAGTTACTACGGAAGGACGGACGGATGGACGGACGGACGGACAGATGGATGGATGGACGGATGGACGGATGGATGGAAGGATGGATGGACGGATGGATGGACGGATGGACGGACGGACGGACGGATGGATGGATGGACGGATGGATGGATGGATGATGGACGGATGGACGGACGGACGGACGGATGGATGGATGGACGGATGGATGGATGGACGGATGGATAGATGGATGGACAGATGGATGGATGGATGGATGGATAGGTGGGTGGGTAGATGGATGGATGAGTGGAGAGGAGAAAGTCAAAAGGACCACAGTGTGAGGAAATAAAGCTTTGTCACCACCACCGCCTCTATGCATGATGCCCGAACCTGCCACCAGATGTCAGCCTAAGCTCAGGAAACCACCTCAGAGCCACCCTGGCAGCGCCGCTCTCACATAACCTGAGTCCCCTGTGGCTCATTTTAATAATCAGTTTTCACTACACCCTGTATGTACTCAAGCCCTCATCAGCACACCCCGAACCCCACTGGCATTTATAACCCAGATCCCCCTCTCAGCAGACGAAAAATCAGAGAAGCCCGATAGCTGCGTGCAGTGCCCCAGACAACTTGCTACCTTCCCAGCAGGCAGACTGGAGGGTGGACAAGGAGGGAGAGGGGATTTCAGGGTCCCTGAGAGTGATAAACGTCCATGTCAGCCTCAGCTCCAATCGCCCTGGAATTAGTACACACACCCCACCTTCCTGATGTCTGTGGGGGCCCCAGCTCCCAGCCTTTGCCGAAGAAACTCTTGAGAAGAGGAAGAAAGCACCAGCTCTCCCTTCACACCCAGAACCGAACCTTCCTACAACCCCTCTTTAGTCCTCCGACCGCCTGGAAAGAGCAGTTCCCCATGAGGCTCTGAGCCCAGGGAAGCCACCGGCCCAGGGTCACACGGGCAGAACCTGCTCGAAGCCCACCCCTTGACCCCACAGCAACTCCCAGGAATGGACCCACTTTAGGGGCAAAGAGAAAAAGGGTCCCCAGACCAGAGTCGCCAGAGCCACCTCCTTCTCCCAGCCCCCTCTCTGCCTTCAGCACGAACTTGTCTTCTGCCCCCAAACCCACAGGTTGAGAAGTGCAAAATCTGCTCCCGCCCCAGAAAGCAGCACTTCTCAGCCAAGTTCAGGGGTGCAGTCCCTCTGGGGACCGCCGAGCCCTTTGTTGCTGCACCGTGAGGTGCCTCGGGGCCCACGACGACGGGGCTTGAGGCCGTGATATTGGTCCAAAGGTAGGAAGGAATCTGAGGTGTCAGCAGCAGTGCAGGTCATGAGTGCGCTCCAGCGGCATGCACCCCGCTCCCGGAAGTCGGTCAGAGCCGAGCTTGGCCTGACCCCAAAAGACCCTGCGCACTGCCCTCCACCCCACCCCTCCCCGGGGCTGGGGCTGGGCTGGGGCCGGCCGTCTGCCCTGTGCATACTCACTCCCATTCCTTCCGTCTGGCCTGGGGGGTGTTGTGGATTTTGTGTGCCTGGTGGGCCAAGATGACATCCCGGTGGTCCACCAGGCCGCCCCGCCGCTTCAGAGGGGCCCCTTCGAAGCTGCTGCTCATCCGGTGGGACTGTGGGACTTGCGGGGTGCTGGGTGCACCCCAGGGGGCCGGACCTGAGCGCCCTGAGCCACCGTCCTGCAGGGCGTCATAATAGTTGTGGGGGGAGAACATGGGGTCCCGGACCCAGGAGGACTTCAACATCCATGGGCCTCACTCAGAAATGTCAGGGTCTTCTGCCTCCAGCACAGGGTGAAGCTAGAGGAGGAAAGAGAGAGAGAGAGAGAGAGAGGAGAATGAGGGGGTGCAGAGAGAGCAAACACAGGGACAGGAGAGGAGGTAGATCGGAGGACAGTGCAGGCGATCAGGTGGCCTCCTTCACAGGAAGTCAAACTACACCCCAGGCCCGGCCCAGTGGGATTTAGTATTTCCTTGGCAACTCGGGCCGGGAAAGCCAGTTCTTAGAAGCTGCCTGGCAACAAAGGCAAGTGATGGGGGGAAAGACCATGCGCTGTGCTCCGAACGCGCCACCTGAGGTGCTGGCCGCAAGGGCGTGACGCTGGATTTCTCAGCACCCCAGTGTTCCCCTCCGCCAGATGGGCCATCAGGTGCCTGCCTGGTCAGGCTCCTCCGGTCCCTAGGTCCTGGGAGCACCAGACAGTCACTTAGAAAACTGACAGGGCAAGTCCAAGGGTCGGCTTTAAATCCCCTGTGGGTGGTGGCCGGCTGTTGCGTGACCCTGCTCCTGCTACCCCTCTCAGCAGGCTTTTGGAAAAGAGAAAAGGGACAGGATCCTGCCACTCCCAAATGCTTTAGGTGGCTCCTCAACACCAGAGGAACTTAGAGCCCCAAGAAGATCTTGGTGTCCATTTCACTCACTCATTCACTCAGCAAAGGCTGAGTGAGGCCACTGTGTGCCAGCCTTGTGCTGGGCTCTGGGGACACGGCCATGTATGAGATAGACACATGTCCCCCTTGTCATGGAATGAACATTCTCGGGGGTACACGTGAGGTGGGGGGACAGACGATGAACAAAATAAGTACGTTACATAGAGATTAGGAGTTGTATCGTGCTGTGGAGAGAAATGAAACAGGAAAGGCGCATTTATTTGCTGGAGCTACTGCCACCAAGTGCCACAGCCCGGGCAGCTTGAACAACAGACATTTGTTTCCTTGGTGTTCTGGAGGCTACAGGTCTAAGACGACAGTGTTGGCAGGTTTGATTTCTCTGGAGGCCTCTCTCCTTGGCGTGTAGATGATGATCTTCTCCCTGTGTCTTCATATCATCTTCCCTGTGTGTGAGTATGTGTCCTAATCTCTTCTTAATACCAGTCATATTGGATTAGGACCTCATTTTACCTTAATTACTACTCTAAAAGTCTTTCTCAAAATATAGTCACATTCTGGGGTACTGGGGGCTAGAACTTCAACATATGAATTTGAGGGGGACACAGCCCAGAACTGATAGGGAGTGTTGGGAGGACTGGTTAGTGTATTAACTAGGTGGTCAGAGATGGCATCACTGAGGAAATGACATCTGAGCAGAGACCATAAGGAGGTGATGCAAGAGCCACACGGATATCTGAGAAAAGTGTTCCAGGTGTGGGAATAGCATGTGCAAAGGCCCTGAGGCAGGGCTGTGTGTGACTTGCTCATGAAACAAGAAGCCTAGGGTGTGTGTGACTAATCGAGGAGGATGGACGAGGAGATGAAGGTGGGGAGGTGACAGGGCAGATCATGCAGGACCTGGTGGTCCAGGGGATGGACTTTCCTTGGTCCATCTTGGAGTGAGACAGTCCATGGCTTTTGGAATGCGCACCTCATCCAACAGCAACTTTTCAATCCCAAATTGATTTCTCCCACCAGCATCAGCCCCCACCACTAGCCTCTCCGTGTCTGTCCAAGCAAAGCAAACTCATGGAAAGCCAGCATGAATGAAATAGAACTAGGAGGTGAAACCTCGTGCACAAATGTCGCGTAAGTCACCTCAACGCCCATAGGTGTAAGAAGATAGGTGCTGAGAACGAGGCCACCCCCCGACTGCAAAGAGAGGGAAGTGGGGATGGAGGCTTAGCGGCCTCCTGACTGTTTCTTCTTACCCTGCTCGAAGCATCCACAGACCCGGTAACTCTCCCATCCTCCCTCCAGCAGGTCCCTATCAGTTTCCTTCCAAACTTGCAACTAACAGAGTTTACTGGATCCATCCTTCCTGACACCCCAAAGCTTCCATTTACTCCCATGAAAGCTTACTCCGAGTTGCCTATGATGGTGCATTTATAAAGTGCTTTGTGTTTTTCCAAATACGTTCCCCTCTCAGTGAAAAGAAAATATCTGTTATTTCTTTAACAAGCACTGACCCATAGAAAGTATTTTCTTTCCCATTTTCAAGACATAAAGCTGAGGACAAGAGGTAGATTCAAGATTCCATTTCTACCTCCAGGAGTCGTCCCTGCCCCCCCCCCCCCAATGTTCTTATTCTGTCAGTATTAAAGAAAGACTCTAGCTGACATGTCGGGTGTGCTGTGTAGTACCTATAATTTAGCTAAAACCCCAGAGACTAGGCACAGTGGAAGTACCTTGATGGGAAACACATCAGGCACCTACAGAAGGCAGGAAGAGGAGCAGGAAAGACAAAAAGGCACACACTCCCGGTGACATCTTCCGAGACATCCTCATCTTATCACACTCGCCCAGGCCAGGCAGCTCCACTTCCCAGTGCTGCCCTACAGCACATGACTCTCAGTCTCCCCATCTCACTATGGGCCCCCTTACTTACCCTGATAACCAAACCACAAATTGAGTCATCCCTCATGGTTCTTCACCTTCCTTCACGCCCCAAGTCAGCCCCGCCAGCAGGCCCCGTCCACCGGCCTCCAAGACGTGTCCTGAATCGCTCACCTCCCACCGCTGCACGGGCCTCGCACGTTGCTCACCTGGACTCAGCAGGGCCGGTGCCTCTGAGTCGGTCACTCCCAACCCTCAACCTGTTTTCTGCTGTGCAGTCAGTGGGGTCTTTCTGAAACATCCGTCAGCACTTCCACTGTTAGAGGAATAAAAGCCACCCTCTACAGGCTGTCCCATCGCCCCGGCTCACCCTCTCTCTCTTGTCCCCTTTGCCCTCGAAACTCCAGACTCACTGGCCTCCTCATCCTCCCTAGTCTCAGCTGAGCCCGTTCCACTTTTGCACCTGCCGTTCCCTCTTCCTAGAATGCTGTTCCCCTCATCTCCAATGGGCCAGCTCCCTCTCATCAATAGGGCTGTAGTCAGATGCAGGCACTCCGTGGGGCTGGTTCCTCTCTGGGACTGGTGCCTATGTGTGTGCTTGAATGACATCTACCTCCCCCATAGCATTCAGGCGCCACTGAGGGTCGTGACCTGTCTTGCTTGCCTTCCGGTCCCTGACACCTTAGATATTTTGTGAATGAATGAACACATTTAGGGGTGGGTCTACCCAGGAGAACATTATCCGGCCCCTCGCAAACCGCCGTCTGGGGGCCAGGCCTTCTCCTGAGTGGGGAAGGCCCGAAAGTGTGGTGGGAAGGAAGATGCATTCCGGATCCAGGTCCAACCTCAGCACAAAATCAGCGAGCTGAGGGGTCCCTAGCACGTTCATCCGGAGTCTGTTTTCTCCTGTACCATATGAGATAATGACACCATCGTGGTGGGTCAGTGGGCTAACCCATGGAAAGGCAGCACCCCGAGCACAGAGCCAGGCCATGGAAAGTGTTTGGTCAACACTGACTCTTGTGTTGATATTGCGGCTTGTGGGCAGAACTAGTAGCCACGGAGAGAGGGGACAGCTGCTCTAACAACACCATCTGCGCTCTGCAGAGCCCATGACAGCGGTTCCACCGGAGCCCCAGCTGTCCTGTGTGTACACACGAGAAGCAAACACGTCCCTGGCCGGCGGGCGCTTCCCAGCTCGATGTCCCTCCTAGCACCTGCTGGGGCCTGTGACCAGGTGTGCTGTTCCTTCTCTCTGTTTGCCCAACCGCAGCACAGAGGACACAGCAAAGCGTGTGGGGCTGGCTTCCCCTAGAAGCAGCTGGGTTCCATGAACAGAAGGTGCCAAGAGAAGACAATGGGGAAAAGCAAATAGAAGAAAATGAGTGGCATTAAGCCTGAGGCCACAAAAAGCCTTATTGCTAATGCAATAAGAACAGAACTTTCCAGAAGCACCAAGTACCACTTGTACCCACCACTTGCCCAAATCCAGACTGAAGCCTCACCTGAGGAAGGGGCTGACCTCCAAAGCCACGCCCGGACCAGCCTGAGTTGCCATGGCAACCAGATGGCGCCTGAGGTGCTCCTCAATAACGCAGGCTGGGCCAGGAGCTATGGAGAGAGGAGCAGGAAGGGAGGGGCTGCAGGGGAGTCAGGGGGCCTGCTGTGGTCCCCTCATGTGGACAGGGACACTCCCACAGGCCTGCTGAGCTCCAGGCTTCTCCACCCGCTGGTGAAACAAGTGCTAACAAATGGTAAAAGCAGCTTTCTCTCTGGGAAAAATTAGGAAAAGATATGGCACTTAGCAGAAAAGTAGAGGAAAAACATTCTCTAAAACAGGCCTGGGCACACATTTTTAGGACAAGAGCTATTTCTCCAAGTGTTGAGGTCCACGAGCTACTTATTTCATTACTCAGGCGGCCACCCCAAAATTGGAGGTCCACCAGTGTGCTGCGATGGCCATCTCGCCCCGCCCTGCTCATCAGACAGATTAGAAAGTCCCAGTGCTCCTGGGGAGAAGATGGGAACTCCAAAGTGCCCAAGAGGGCCTTCATCCAGGAAATAGAAATGAAGCCAGGCAGGGGCCAGCATGGAACCCAACGAGCCTTCGATTTAGTCACTGGTATGGGAGGGTGTCTTTTTCCCCATCTGGGAGAAACATTTTAAAATGTAAACTGGTGAGGTAGCTTAATCCCCGAGTGCATAGAGCCACCAAGAGGCGTGCTCGAAAAGCTCATGTATAGTAGCTCAAAACAGGAAACAACCCAAAGGTTCATCAACAAGAAAATAAAGAATGAATCGTGCTTCATCCTTGTCATGGAATACGACATAGCAACAAAAAACAGCGTGCTACAGGCAGCAATGTGGATCGACCTCAAACACAGAAACAAAGCAGGAACTGCTGTGTGATTCTATTGATATGAAGTTCAAAAACAGGCAAAACTAATCTAGGGTGATGGGAGTCAGAATGCTATTGTCCCTGGGCTGGGATGGAACACAAGAAAGCCTGCTGGTAGGATGACCAGATAAAATACAGGACACCTGGTCACACGGGCTCTACTTACACTCAAAAGCTATTCATTGCTTATTGAAAATGCAAATTTCACTGGGTGTTCTATATTTATTTTTATTTGCTTAATCTGGCAACCCACCAGGGGGATGGAAAAATCCTTGACTCTCGACCTAAGTGATGGTGGGGACACACTCATATACATGTGTATTTTCAGCATTTCCTTGTATATTTGTTACATCACAGCAACTATTTTTAAAGCTCAAATAATCATACTTAATTCATTAAAATGAATTGGGGATCAGATATCTCCTTCCTCCCTAGAACCATGTTTCGAGATGGAAAGAAAAGGAAACATAGGCCAGGTCTCCTCACCCAAACACAAGTCCCAGAGGAAGTGGAAAATCTACTCCCTCATGCTGAAGACGAAACTGAGGTATAGAGATGCAGTGGCTCACCCGAGGGCCCATAGCTTGGAGCCAACAGGCCAAGGAGCTGGACCTAGGTTCTTGGAAATCCCAAAGCTGCTCTCGGCAGTCCAACCCAGAGTCCGGCAGTGAGCATTTTTCTCGCCAGACTCACTTCTCCTGAAATATAGACCACCTGTGGTAGGCGGGATTTTGTCCCCCATGACCTTGGCCCCTGAGTGTGTTATATTACATGGCAAAAGGGACTATGCCACTGGAATTAGGATACACACTTTTAAATAGAGAGATTATCCTGGATTATCCCTGCTGGTTTTGAGATGAACAAGCCACACACCCACGAATGTTGGCAGCCTCCAGAGGCAGAGAACCACCCCCGGCTAACAGTCGGCCGGGAAGCAGGACCCAGTACTGTAAGAGAATGAAACTGAGTTCCGCCAACAGGCTAAGTGAGCAACAGGGATCCTCCCCAGAGCCTCCAGGGACGCTCACAGCCCACCAACATCTCCACTGCAGCCCAGCCAAGGCCACCGGACGTCCAACCCACAGAACTAGGGGACAATAAATGAGTGCTGCTGTTAACACTACTTGTTTTGTGGCAATTTGATATGACTGTAATAGAAAAATAAATAGCACAATCCTATACATGTAGAATAATTTTTTTACAACCATGGAATTTGTGAGATTATATATGCATACAAACACATAAGTAAGTATACACGGGCTGTCTGGGGAAAAAAATCCAGCCAGAAATGCCTCTATTTTTCACATTACCTGGCTGGATACTTCCCATTCAGATCATATATATATACACACACACACATACACATACATACACACACACACATATACATAAAAGTCTTCAACTTCTTTTGCACTGAATAATATATCTGAGGTGACATTCCATACCAGGTCCTATAGTATTTTTTAATTAATTTGTAGAATTTTTCTAGACTGGACATCTAGGTCTTCCTTGTTGTTGTTAAATGTATTGGGGTGACACTGGTTAGTAAAAATTACACAGGTCCCAGGTGTACAATTCTACAGTACATCATGTATGTGTTGTGTTATGTGTTCATGACCCAGGGTCAGTTCTCCTATCACCATATATTTGAGGATCTACGTCTTTTTCATTTTGGGCTATTCCCCAAAATGTTGTATCCACCATGTTGTACCTTCATTTCTGTGAACTGCTGCAAGTATTTCTGTAGAATGAATTCCTAGAAGTAGCATCGCTATTTCAAAGAGTGTGCACGTTTGAATTTTTGACAGATACAGGCCATATCTTGGGACTAAACTCCCAGGTCCTCTTGAATTGGTGTGGCCTTGTGACCCATTCTCATCCATGGATATGAGTGGAAGTGAAGAGTGTTACCCCTAAGTCAGAGCTTCAGGGAGCCGGTATGCCCTCAACACAGTCCCTTTCTCCTCTGCTGGCTAGACATGGAAGACACGAAGGATCTAGTGTGTGGTAGAGCCATGAACTTGTGAGAGTCTGGGACCTTGAGTCACTGTGTGGATGAGGAAAGCCAGCTGCTGGCCAGGAACACCTTCCCAGGACTATCAGGTGAGTTAGAAATGCACTTCTTGAGGGCCTATTTGTTACAGAAGCCTTCCTGTCTTAGCTCGGGCCACCCTAACAAAAGACCATAGACTAAGTGGCTTAAACTACAGACATTTATTTTCACATTTCTAGAAGCTGTATGTCTGAGACCAGGGTGCCAGTATGGTCAGATCCTAGTGAGTCCTCTCCTCCTGGCTTGCAGACAGCCACCTTTTTGCTATGACCTCACCTGGAGGAAAAAGAGAGACTAAGCCTGCTGGTGTTTCTTCTTATAAGGGCGCTAATCCCATAATGGGGGCCCCAATCTCCTCACCTCATCTAACCCTGATTACCTCCCATCTCCAAATACCATCATATTGGTGGTTAAGGTTTCTCCACATGCATTTGGGGGGACATGATTCAGTCCATAGCAATTCCCTAATATATGACTTGATGGAAGCAGCACTGGTTTCATTTAACAAATGCTTTTCTTGTGTTTTGAAAGCTTAACATTTTGAAAGCTTAGGTGCAGAGTCCTGTTGAGAACACCAGAGTGTGTGTTAGAAAGAGCTAAAAGATAGCATCTCCACGTGAAATCATTTCCTCTCATCTCCTGTCTCTTGTTCTCTCTTGGCCTTTATTCTCTTTCTTCCACTTGTTTGAACTTCTCCTGGGCAGTTTCACTCCTTCCTGTCTTGCTCTGTGTGCTAAGATCTTAGTCAATAAAGCATATTAATCTAGCCCCAGCCAAAACAAGGGCCACTAAGACCCCCGGAAATGGTATCCTCTCCTGAATTCTAGACTGAAGGGTGTGAAATTTAGCAGACTATGGGTTCTAACAGCCAAGATTAATATAATGTAAATGTCACTTTTACCAGCCTTCAAATGCATTCATCACCTTCCGGATGATGTTTTATTTGGCTGATAGTAAAAGTGATTTCTGGGCCCTGAACAAACAATTTCCAAGGCAGGTAACCAGGTCTGGGACGAGTGTTAAGGCTCCACTTAGAAGTAAAAGCTTATAATAGGGAGCAATAAATGCAAAAATCAACAAGTGGGACCACATCAAACTGAAACACCTCTGTACAGCAAAGGAAACCATCAGCAAAATGAAAAGACAACCTACAGAATGCGAGAAAATACTTGCAAATCATATATCAGATAAGGGGTTAGTATGCAAAATATATAAAGAACTCATAAAACTCAATAGCAAATAAAAATAAAAACAAACCATCCAATAAATGGGCAGAGGAACTGAAGAGACTTTTTCCCAAAGAAGACATCCAAATGGCCAACAGGAACATGAAAATGTGCTCAACATCACTAATCATCAGGGAAATGCATATATAAATCACAATGAGGTATTACCTCACACCCATTGCAATGGGTATTATCAAAAAGATAAGAGATTATGAGTGCTGGCGCAGATGTGGAGAAAAGCGACCTGTGCACTGTTGGTAGGAGTATAAATTGATACCATGGAAACAACCCAAATGTCCACTGACAGGTGAATGGATAAACAAAATGTGTACAGCCACACAATAAAATATTATTTTATTTGGCCTTAAAAAGGAAGGAAATTCTGATACCTGCTACAACGTGGATGAGCCTTGGGGATATTATGCTCAGTAAGATAAGCCAGTCACAAAAGTACAAATGCTGTGTGATTCCACTTACATGAGGTCCCTAGAGGAGTCAGATTGATAGAGACGACACCTAGATGGTGGAGCCAAGGGCTGGGGTGGCGTGGTGGGGGAGTGAGTGTTTAATGGGGACAGAGTTTTTGATTCTACAAGATGAGCAAGTTCTGGAGATGGATGGTGGTGATGGCTGCACAACAATGTGAATGGACTTAATGAAAAATGGTGAAAAGAGTAAAGTTTATGTCATGTATCTTTTACTAAAATAAAAAAATTTGTAAAAAAATAAAACAACTCTTAGCAGGTGATCCAGACATATCCACCCACCTTCTTGAAGGTACTAAATATTTACCCCAGCCCGGTGTTTCAGTCTTTCACAGCATCAGACACCCACTTACTGAGGGCACCAAGAAGTAGATACAGACATATGGATAGAGACATCCACAATCCCACTTGCATGCAGATTCAGACCACACCCGAAGCCACCCCGTCTTGGACAGTGTGGACTCACCCCACACCCCCTCCTTTGCTAAGAGCAAGGTGAAATGAAAAATAAAGCCAGGGCCAGCAAGAGCTCTCATTGCTCGTGGCAAATTCCAGAATTGCCCCACATCCATGAGAACAGAGCTAAATAAAATGGCAGGCAGATGGCAGAGGCTGAAGACCAGACTGAGACCGGCATGACAGCATAGCCCTGAGGATGGCTGCAAAGATGCACCCCCCGGTGAGAAGAAACTGTGTCACAGCTGGTCTAGCTTTTCGCCTGCTTTCTTCCTCGCTGGCCCATCACAGCACAGTGAGACATCACGACAGATGGCTGGGGGTCTCTGGTTTTCATGGGTGGCCCCAGGACACTGATGGGGATTCAAGAAGGACAGAGGCCGGGAGACCCCTGGAGACCCCTGGAGTGCACATGTTTGGGCAGGATCCATGGGAGCCACTGATCTCAAACTGAATTCTTTCTCCCAATTTCAGTTCATAGCTCCATTATCCTCCCCATCATTCATTCATTCATTCATTCATTTATCCGGCAGTATTTACTGAGCATCTACTGTGTGCCAGGCACTATTTTAGACACAGTTTAGACTAGGACAAAGATCCCTGCCCTCATAGAGCTGACATTCTAGTAGGGGAGATGGACAAGAAACAAAATAAACAGTTAAAATATGCAAAATGTCACATGGAAAAAAGAAAATAGGAGAGGGAAGAGGGAAGGATAAGTGGATGGTCATTTAGAGAAGGTAGCCAAAAAAATCCCTAGTGAGAAAGAAACACTGGAGTAAAAACCTGCAGGAGGCGAGGGAAGAGCCGTGAGGGTGTCTGGGGGAAGAAAGTTCCAAGCAGAGGGCACAGTCCATGCAAAGGCCCTGGGGCAGGTACATGCTTGGTGTGTTCAAGGAATAGCAAGGAGGCCTGTGTGGTTGGAGCTGAGTGAATGAGGGGACAAACAGGAGGAGGTGATAGCAATGAGGAGGTTGGGACAGATGGTGCCAGGCCTTGTGGGCCTCAGGGAGGATTTTGGCATTTGCTTTGAGGTGGGAGCCATGGAAGTTTCTAAACAAAGTAGGGCTGTGACCTGACTCAGGTGTTCACAGGCATCCTCTGGTGGTCGAGCTTGAAAGAAACCCAAAATGCAATGGAATTGATCACCCCAAGCATTATGGAGCGCTCCCTCTCCCTCCTTCACCCCACCTTCTACTCATCATAAGGGCTGCTGCTCTCACCTAGCACTTCCTCGCCCACTTGCCCTGGTTCAGGCCCTCATTTGCCCAGATAGACGGTAACCTTTCTTCCATATTCATCTGTCCCTGAGTCCCTCCTCCCTCCAGTTCATCACAGACTATCAGATCATCCACTGGCCCACCCTAAAGGACTCCCCACTCCCCATCCTGAACACACCCCTGGCTTCCACACCTCTCTGCCTCCATCCTGAATGCCCTTGAGCTTGCTTCAGTAGCACATATACTGAATGCTCTTCCATCTCCCCACCCCAAAATCCAGTCAAAACATGGTTCTGCTCTGAATCATTCAAGAGAATTCTGCCAGTGCTTGCACCTCTCATCTGCCCACACACGTGCTAGCTCCCTGACTCCAGCGCCGGCCTCGCCCTACATGGGGCTCATTCTGGCTGCAGGAGCAAGGAACGGGCCAGAGGCGCTGGGGAGTTAATACTCTTGGCAGATTCCTCAACCAATAGCTGAAGCGAGTTGGTGGAGAAATGCTCCCAACCTAGCAGGCAGCCTGCTTGGGCTCGGGTCCTGCTACCTCCCACTGTGTGGCCTTGGGCAAGTCACTACCTCTCTGGGCTGCAGTTTCCTCATCCGTAAAATGAGGATGATAAGAGCACATACTTCATAAAGTTGCTGTGAGAATGAAATAATTTCATTCTATGTAACGTGCACATAGTAAGCCCTAAATGCATGTTTGCTATTATTATGACTGTGATTACCATTATGATTCCATTCTCTGCTGAATCCTCAAAGCCTAGTACAGTGCCTGGCTGACAGAAAGGATGCAGCAGCATTTGTCAAAAGGTAGAGCAATGATGCCACTTGCCCAGCCTGGGCAATATCGCATGCAACTAACATTCCAGACACTCAGCACTATTTAACATCCTCTCTTTTCTCTCTCTTTTAAACTTGCTGATGCTATCAGCAGTGGAAGGGTAAAGGAAAAAGACAGACTGCCAGGAAAAAAATTAAACTTCTCCCAGTGGGAGAGTGTTCCTCTGATACTGCTCCCTTAAAGGAAACTGGTACCCGCTGTCTAGGATGTTCTCAGCAGTATGGGTAAGCAGTGTGGCCTACACCCTGCATCTTTGATTTTTCCTTCTCCCTCAATCTACATTTTTTTACTTCTCAGTATTTAGCACTGGTAGGAGTGTCACTATTTCCTTTACTCATTCTGCCCCTTCAGCCAGTCAGTCACTGTGTGTCGTATCAACATTTTAATATATTAAGACATGAATTCATTATGATGATAATTATTAGTGCTGACATGCTTCATTCACTCAACAAGTATTTACTGAGTACTGACTGCGTGCCAGTGTGACTCAATTATTGTGCATCTTGGGATCTGAAAACTCTCAAGAAATGATCCAGAAAACTGCCTCTCCTTGGGGCTGAAAGAAATTTTAGCGAGAGAAAAAAACTGAATACCAAAAATGGGAGCCACTTCAGAAAAAGTGAGTAGCCCCGGCATCCGATCCTGAAAAATGTTTGGCAACCAAGAACACCTACACTTGGTTCCTGGTCAATAAGGATTAAAGTGTGAATTATGTCTATATTACGGTTCCATTACTCACATCTGACCTGCATGATTTAGAGGAGGGGTGGGTGGGACATGTGGAAGAAGGAAAGGAAGGAATGTGAACTACAGAAGAAATCAGAAGTGAAAGAAGCCAGACACAAAGGCCACCCATTGTATGGCTCTATGGAGAGCAGGGAAGTGCACGGAGAGCAGGGAAGTGCACGGAGAGCAGGGAAGTGCACGGAGAGAAGGGAAGTGCACGGAGAGCAGGGAAGTGCACGGAGAGCAGGGAAGTGCACGGAGAGCAGGGAAGTGCACGGAGAGCAGGGAAGTGCACGGAGAGCAGGGAAGTGCACGGAGAGCAGGGAAGTACACGGAGAGAAGGGAAGTGCACGGAGAGCAGGGAAGTGCACGGAGAGCAGGGAAGTGCACGGAGAGCAGGGAAGTGCACGGAGAGCAGGGAAGTGCACGGAGAGCAGGGAAGTGCACGGAGAGCAGGGAAGTGCACGGAGACAGGAAGCAGACTGGTGGTTGTCAGGGGGAGAGGGAGGGGAAAAGAGGGGTGACTACTCATGGGAACAGGCTTCCTTTTGGGGTGATGGAAAGGTTTGGAACTAGGTAGAATGGTGGTTACACAACACCGTAAAAGTACTAAGTGCTGTTGAGTGTTCACTTATTCCTTTCACTGTGTTAATTGACTTTGGGTTTTTTTTCAAAATGTGTCAAAAAGCCTCAAAAAGTAAAAAGTTGATATTTCATGCAGGTAATAATAACATTTTGAGCTGCTTTGTATATAAATGACATTTTTATTTTAAATTTTTAATATCGTAATAAATTTACCATTATATTGAATTTTAGCAAAAAATACTCAAAACATACTAAATGGCATCCATTAGATTTAAGTATGGATAAATTTTATAGCTACAGAATCTAATGGCATTGATGACATAAAAAATTTCTTACAAAATGTTACACAATATATACAAAACATCTTTGTTGTTGATCGTGCAAGCCACAGGAAAACATATTTTAAAATCCTGTAAATCGAGAAAAGTCCTTGAAGTGGTTACACACTGAATAACAATTTTACAATAATTACAGTATTTATATTTTTAAGTAAATACAACTAAGGTGGTGCATTTTATTAAAATAAGTGATTACATTAAAGTATGAAATGTCCTATTGTTACTCATTCTTGAAAACACAAAAATATAGAACAACACACACATAGTAGAGCTCGTGGGGTAAACTCGAATACCACAGTCCGCGGACCGAAATACTCACTCGGCTCTATCCAAACGTCACAGCAACAGGGTTAAAATGGTTAACATAGTGACCTTTACACTGTGTGTATTTTACAATATAAAAAGGAAAGAAAAGAAATTGGACACACACACTCCCTCTGGAGAGTAATTTAAAAGTAGCCAATACATCAAAGGTCTACTATTCTTTTTCTTTTTTAAAACTCGGTGTGATTGTCTCTAGTGACATTTTTGATAGTCATACCTTGGTATTCAATTGCTTTGAAAGTCAATTTGGTACTTAACGCATTTTGAACATTTTTGTCCTGTACTTGTCATTTGTCTAGTACTCACAGAACCAGTTAACGATGAGTACTGAGCTACCACTGCATTATTCCTTATGGGAAAACTTTGGTATTCGTGGTTTTGGTACACATCATGCCTCCCGGAACCAATTAACAACGAGGACCAAGGTACCATGGTAGTGTATTTTTTAATTTTTTCAAAGAAGAAACAAACAGAACTGAATTTAAAAAGTCAATGAGTTAAAAAGAATAAACCAACAACTTTGCTTATTTATTAAAAAAAGTTGCCAAGATTTAGTGAGCACCTACTATATGCCCACCTGGCCAGGCCTCTCAGGAACCCTACCATGGGGGAGCCATGGTTAGCCTGACTGTCAGCTAGGAACACTGGGGCCCAGCGATGCCCTGAGGTTCTTCTCAGACTCTGACCAGCAAGCACATGGCTTGCCCAGTACAGGGTTCAGATGCCAATTCTAACTCAGCAGGGCTGGGTGGCACCTTAGACTGCATTCCCAGAAGGACCCAGCAGGTCCAAGACCTGCACTAGGAAGAGAAGTTCTGGGGATTATGATATGTGGTCCCTCCCTCTTGGCTAAGTCAGTCTTGCTTCTTCTTCCTCAGACAGGCTTGGCCTTGCCGGAGGTGGTAGATTGCCAAGAGCCCTTGCCTGTCTAGCACAGTGAACACGGCAGGGCTGAAAGATCCTGGAATAGAATCTCCCTCACTTGCTCTCTGCCACTAAGGGCCTTCTGGTCCTGTAAGCTAACATTTCAAAATAATAATAATAAAATAAATAAGTAAAACCCAGTGCTGAGCCTCTGATGCCCCCAGAGCTGCACGGAGCATTATTTTGCAGGTCATCTGCCCAGGAATTGTTCAATGTCATATCCACTTTTTGCCTCCTGAATGCTGGTCCTGATCTTTCTGCTTACTTTTAGGGGGTGAGGGACAGCATCTTAATTAGAGGGACTATGACGTTTGCCCCTAGAGTGACATCTTTATGCGTCTCTTGCAAATTCCTGTGTTGTGAAGGAAAACAAAATATCCACAGGAATAAAGTCAGTTACTAAGACACCTGGAGTTGGGAGCCCTCCTGAAGCCTGGGCTTGGGGTGTTAGTGGTATTACCGTGAAATAGAGATATTTCCTCGGTCCTCGTCTCTTGAAGGAAAGAATTCAGTCAAGAGACAGAGTTTGTGAAAGCATGAAATACTGAGTTTATTAAGTACACTCCAGACGTGGAGCAGGCTGACCCAAGAGAGGGAAGCAGCCGCCCACCCCTTACACTGTTTGGGGGTTTCTAATCCTGTGAGTGGAAGTTTCTCTCCCTTTCCCTCTGTTGTGATTCATCTGAAAGAAGCAAAGCTACACAATAGCAGAGTTCTGGGAAGCAGGACTTATGGTTGGGTAAGTGGGGCTATTTCCTCTTTGTCCTGCATTTCTCTGATCATCTTATCTTGTCCATTTGAGAATAGCTGGTAATGGGCCCGGACTGATGCCGTATTCTGCCCCGAGGACTTTGTCTCTTTATTTTAGGGGTATCTAATCAGGGCCCCCAACAGGCCAGTTCCTTCCTTTGCATTCCTTTCCTCCTTAATTTGGGGGTATCAGTTCATGGACCATCTAATAGGCAAGGTCCTTTCTTTGCATTCCTTTTCGAATGAGTTTATCTTTTAAATTTAGTGGCAGCTAATAATCAATCTGGACAATTTCTCCTTTTTTCCTGCTCATATCTACCTTCCCGTCTATTAATGTCAGTGGGACTAGAGGCAACTGGGGGAGTGAGGGGCCAGCAGCAGTCACAGACACTGAGACCGCCACCCCACCCCACCCTCACAAGGGACCTCAGACGGTCCCCAAAAGAATCCAGGTGGGAAAGGCAGGGCTGCCCTGAAGTCGTGGCCTTTGACCAGAAAACTCGGACCCAACCGAAAGCTAGTGGAGACCCCCCACCCCCACCTCAACTCACCGCACCGGAGCTTTGCTTGGAGCTAAGGAGGGAGCCCGCCTGAGCGCCCCTCTTGCGGGTTCAGCAACAGTGGAGGCAGCACTGGGAAGGTGCCCCCGTTTACATTCTATTCTGGTTTCTCCTCCTGGCTCGTCTCTCAGGACCCCACAAAGCAAGGCCCCTGAAGCGAGCAGGAGAGCCCAGCCCCCTCCGCCGCCCCCCCGCAACCCCCCCCCACCCCCGCAACCCCGCGGGCACGTGCTCCCTCCGGGAAGCTGTCATCAGCAGAGCCAGACGGAGGAGGACAGGGGTCCTGCCGGGGTCTCTCACTCTTGCGAAACAAAAGCCACCCTGAGAGTCAACTCCGTCCAAAATAAAGCAAAGGGAGGGGGCAGCCTCCGGACTGGGGTGTCCAGCGCTGTCACTGCTTCGCAGGGGGCGCAAGGGAGGGGAGCACAGGAAACAGTAAAGGGAGCAAGCCGTTTCCTAAGACGCTGTCATTCTTCTCAACAGCCCGAACCCCGTCTGCCGTCTCCCTTGTGAACACATTCACGCTGCGTTGAGCACGGAAAACAAGGCCCGGACACGCGGGGTGTCGGGAACTTTTGTTTCAGGGACCCCCCCCCGCGCCCCAAAGCCAGAGGTGATGAGGGAGGGGAGGCGAGCATGCCCCCCAGCCCTGTCACTCGTCCGGCCTGCCTGGGGCTCCAAGCAGAGAGACGACTGGAGACTTGAGGGAAGGGGTGGGGAGAACAGAAAAAAGTGAAATTTGACTTAGGTCAGACGCTGTCATCACCGGGGGAAGGTCACCTGTCCAGGGCAGGTGGCAAAGACAGCAAGTCTACAGGAGGATGGGGGCAAGTGAAAGGAAATGAAATTTTAAGAAAGAAAGAAGTATAAGCTGGATGGAACTCAGGGGTCTGCCCCTCCCCCATCCCACCGCCGAGAGAACCTGTGGGGAACGGGGAAGCGATTAAGGCAGAGAAACTGCAACCCCGAAAGAGACTGTCCCCCTAAAGAAAGCCCTTCATGGGCCGGGGACGAGGGACACCATGCGTTCCTACCCGTGCACATGGAGGTAATGTTACAGCAAGGAAATGAAGACAACCCCCGGCAGGACCCTGGCCCCGCCACCCACCCTTGGAAGCCCCGCTCACTCACCTGTGTCACACGGGCTCCGGCGGTGTGGCTACTGCTCAGTGCAGCGGGGCCCGCCAGGTGTCCCGAGGGTCCCACCTTGTCAGCACCCAACGGGCCAAGCCGGCTGACACCCACGCGTCCATTGCCTGCCCAATGCAAAAAAGAAGGGGGCCCCGAGAAAGGGGAGAGAAGGGGGAATGCCAGGAGCAGCCGTGTTCCGAGCTAAGGGCTCCCCACAAAGGCAGGCGCCAATCGGGGCTGCTGTGCCAGCTGTTGGGGGGAGGAGGAAGGAGGAGGTTTCCCCGATGCTGGGAGGCGGGAGGGGAGGATTGTCGGCTCAAAAGCTCCTGATCACCTCCAGCAACGTGCTGCAGAGGGACCCTGCAAGGGGGGACCAATCCAGCCAAGGGCATGATCCCCCATTGCTCAGGAGGGATCCATTTCTGCCCCTCTCTCTCTCTTCCCCCCGCCCCGCCCCCAACTCTTAACACTGGCCACGACCTTCTAGTCCAGGGCAGGACTCTTCTCTTTGGAAAGATGCTGTTATTCCCCACTCCACTTCCTTTCAGCCTGGCTTCTCTTCAGGAGCAGAGGAAAAGGGGTAACACGTGGGCTCTCCCTGCTCCCCCTGAGGGTCTGCGGAGGAGGCGTGTGAACAGGCGCGAGGCGGCAGGGAGATGCACTCACGCTCCTCATTTAACCACCTCCCCCCCCAGATCGCAACCTAAATTATTGATGCTCTGACAAAAACAGTCATTAGAAGACAGCTGCTCACCCCCTCCCTGAGCTTCTTCTATTCATTCTACAGCTTCCCCTCACCCCCACCCCCAGACTTTCAATGCAAAAAGGCAATCGATTACACTTAGGTTTGTTTGTCACACTAGTTTTAGGATCGCTTTTTAAAGGGACCTCCTTTTAAAGATGAGGGTTATTTATTGTTTCCTATAACAGGCATCTAGGGCAGAGACAATCCCCATATTTTCCCCAAGGTACAAAGTGTGGGGAATCCACCTCATTGGGGAAAGCAGCATTACTTTTTTTTATTGAGATATAATTGACATATAACATGATACTACTTTCAGGTGTACAACATAGTATGTCTATATTACGAAATGATCATCACAGTAAGTCTAAGAAAGTGGCATTGTTTGGACAGGGTGAATCAGTCTCGGACTAGGGTTAACAGATCTTAAGGAATTAGTATTACTTTTGTAAGGTCTGCTGGTAGTATTTGAATTATTTTTTTTAAAGTCCTTATCTCTTAGAAATCTATATTGAAATATTTATGGGTGAAGTGATAATGATGTTTCCAGGAAACAACCAAAATATCCATCACCAGAAGGATGGATAAACAAAATGTGGTCGGTCCATCCATACAATGGAATATTACTCAGCCATAAAAAATGAAGCACCGACACACACTACAACATGCATGAACCTTGAAAATTTATGCCAAGTGAAAGAAGTCAGATACAAAAGGCCACATATTGTATGATTCCATTAATATGAACTGTCCAGAACAAGTAAATCATAGAGACAAAAAGTAGATCAGTGGTTGGCAGAGGCTGGGGAAGGGAGAATAGGGAGTGACTGCTAATGGGGACAGGGTCTCCTTTTGGGGTGATAAAAATGTTCTGGAACTAGGTAAGAGACGGTGGTTGCATCACATTGTGAATGTACTAAAAAAAGGGTTAATTTTATGTGATGTGAATTTCACCACAATTGAAAAGAAAACTCAAACAAAAATGGGAGGGAAAGATAAACATAAGGAGCAGAATGTTGCTAAACAGAAGAAGCCAGAGGATAGCGAAATGGGGGTCCATTGTATTTTTCATTGTATTCTTCTCTCTGCTTTGTGTATGCTAGGAATTCTTTTTTAAAGAGATGGGGGTGGGGTGGATAGGAAGAATGCAGGGGTGGAAGGGGCTTCTCTGTGAGTGAGTGTGCCCCCAGTTCAGCAACTAGATGAGCCCCTGGCCAGTAAAGTAAAAGAAAGTGAAGGAATGGAGCCCCGGGGGCCCGTGGCCTGGGAGAGCAAACTTGCCCCACCAGTAGGCATTTTGTGAGAATCCAAAGCGATCGCTTCGAAAGGGGTAAGAGAGAACATTTGTTTCTACGTGTACTCAAACCATCTCTGGAAAGATGCATGAGAACTAATGACAGGGGCTCTCTGTCAGGCTGGGGGCCCTGCCTGAAGGTACAAGGATGGAGGGGCCTTTCCCTGCTTACCTTTTTATTTAAGAGATCTGGAACTGTGTGAGTACAGTACAGATTAAAATGGTAAATTGAAAAATGAGATGGTGCATGGCAAGAGATGGCACACTTTTTCTCTAAAGGGCCAAATAGTAAATATCTTAGGCCTTTCGAGTCATACGGTGTCTGTGACACCCACTCAATTCTGCCCCTTGTCAAAGCCCCACAGATAACGTGTAATGAATGGGCTTGGCTGTGTGGCCATAAAACTTTATTTATAAAAACTGGTGGGTGGGTGAATTTGGCCCTTGGGCTCCAGTTTGCTGACTGCTGGTGTATGTAAGATTCGCAGCATCTGCTACATAGCAAATGCTCTTCTTTCCAGGCTCTGCCACTGGCAAGCTGTGTGACCTTGGGCAAGTCACTTAAGCCTCCATAGCCTCCAGTGCCAAACTAGGAGGGTTGTTTTGAGTATAAAATGAGACATCTGGTATTAAAAGTGAACTGTGCACTCTAAAATGCTATGCAATCTAAGATGCTATTGTTGTTGTGCCAGAACCCATAGAATTTTCCTGTTTTTAAATCATATGACTTGTATGAGTCACCTCATGATGAACATAAATAGCCATCCTGGTTTCCTTTGAAAATGTCCAAAAGTTCTGCTTTTTCCCTTATGCAAATGAGACCATCCTGAGTCAACCACCTTTTAAACTCTTACGTATTTCGCAAGAGTTGGTGACCATGAATAGATTGAACAATTATTCACTTCTCCCTATTTGTCATGTTCTCCAAACAGACTCAAATCCTCATTCTGCCTCGTGACAATGAGCAGGCTCTTTCACCTCTCTGACTCTCAGTGGCCTCCACTATAAACTGCACATAACAAAAGCAACTACCAGAAAAAGTTATGGTAAAGATTAAGTAAAAATACAGACTGAGAACTTAACACGGGGCCATGATGCAGCAAGCACGCCCTCCATGTTAGTGTCTGCTCTCATCATTGCCATCATCATCATCAATCATCGCTTCTTGGAAAAATCCAGAGCAATAGTGAATGACTAAGGCCCTGGTGCCAGATGGCCTGTCCTGAAATTCTTGTTCTAATACTTGCTAGCTCTGTGACTTTGAAGAAGTCACTTAACTTCTCTGTACTCCAACTTTCTCATCTGTAGAATGGGGATGATAATAATAAGCTTTTCATTATTATTATAATGAAAATTTTGGAAAGTTAACACATACAAAGCACTTATAGCCATGCCTGCTTTGTAAGTATTAGTTATTATTATTAATATCAATCCTCAGGGTCCATTCAGAGGACAGAAGGCATGCTCAAAAGGGGTAATTTGAAAAACATTTAATAAAATATACCTACTGCTAGAGCAGAGTCAGTGGGATAATGCAGCACTCCCAGGCGAGCAACTGCAAGGAACTGTTCCCACCCAAGTGCAAAGATGGGGAGCAGTTTCCAGACCCTGCAGACACAGAGAGAGCTATACAGAGGGTAGCTGGAAGGAAATGTGGCCCTCAGTAGACAGATGCACGACACACTCTACGGAGATCTGGAATAGAGGAAGCCAAGAAATAAATTCCCTAACCTCACTCTTCCTTCATCTTCCATCTGTGAGTGCCTCCCATTGGCTGAACCAACTGGAAGCCAGGCATGATGGTTAATTTTATGTGTCAGCTTGACTGGGCCATATACGGTGCCCAGATACTTGGTGAAATGTTACTCTGGGTGTGTCTGTGAGGGTGTTTTCAGGTAGGATTAACCTTTAAATCAGTGGGCTTTGAGTAAAGCAGAGTGTCCTCCACAATGTGGTGGGCATCATCAAATCAGTTGATGGCAGGACTAGAGCAAAGGATTGACCTCCTTTAGCCAGAGAGATTTTCTCCAGAAGAAGCCTTTGGACTTGAACTGGAATGTCGGTTTTCCCTGCCTGTGAACTCAGACTGAAACATTGGCTCTTCCTGGGTCTCTCAAGCTGACCTTCAGACCGAAATTATACCATCAGCATTCCTGGATCCCTAGTTTCCCAGCCCACCTTAAAAATTCTGGACTTGTCATCCTCCATAATCACATGAGCTAATTTCTTATAATACATGCCTTTCTGTATATGTACATCCTATTGGTTCTGTTTCTCCGGAGAACTCTAACACATGGTGAGAGAGCCCAGTGATGTCATCCTTAGAGTTCAGCCTCCCAGGGCACAGAAGGATGGAGAATGGAGGGATGAGAGGGTCGGCTGGATGGCCAATGTACTTTATTTTCCCTTAACCAGTTCTGAGCTGCTAGTGCATCATCAGTTACTGTCTGAATCCCTGTGATTGGATCATTTTTCTCAGCAGTCTACTTGACCTGATTTTTTTCTTCTCTGGCTCCTGAAAGGAAACAGATACAAAAGGGAAAAAGATTCTCCCAGGAATTCCCGGTAAATCTTAAGGACTGTCCCACCTACACATTTACATCTGTTTTTGAGCCATCTCACCCAGGAGAGAAAGACCATTACTACACTAGTCACATTCTCCTGATCATATTTCCTTTCCCCAAAAGAGCAGACAGCTAATGGAACTTAGAATGCCCTCCAAGGTGGTGGAAGTCTCTGTCTGAACCCCCCCCAGCACACATGGTGCTACTGAGAAATGTTATACTGTCCACCAGGGGCACAGTGAACGCCTTTGCCATCCACTCAGGCGAGAGAACTGCAGCTTCCATATTCTGGGCAAAGTCCAATTACATGGTAACAGCGATGGATAGGCAATCAGGAGAGAGGAAAGAAGAGATTCGGATGAGAGATAGAATGTCCTCATTCCTGGCCTGTGTGAGCCAATCATTTAAAACCAGAAAAGACACCGTGGAAGTATGGAAGCTCGATATCCAGTCTGCTTGTGCTCAGACCTCAGCTTTGCCACTTCCCATTTCCATGATTTCTAAGTTACTGTATCAGTGCACCAGAGAAGCCAGAACGAAGTACCACAAAGTGGATGGCTTCAACAATAAGGATGTATTTGCCCGTGGTCCTGGAGACTAGAAGTCCAAAATTAGGGTGTGGGCAGGGTTGGTTCCTTCTGAGGGCCATGAGGGAAGGATCTGCTCCAGGCCTCTCTCCATGACTTGTAGGTGGCTGTCTTCCTGGTGATCTCCTTACTTGTGTGGCTGTGTCCAGATTTCTCCATTCTTATAAGAACACTGTTCATATTGCATTAGAGCCCCCCCCACAATGACCCCATTTAAACTACAGTTGACCTTGAATAGCACAGGTTTGAACTGTGTGGGCCCACTTTTAATCTACGTATACATGGGTTAACTGGGCCTGCACAGCTCAAACCTGTGTTATTCAAGGATCAACTGTATTTTTTATCTGAGGTTGGAAATCTGTGTATGCAAACAGCTGACTCTAGTTATATGTGAATTTTCTACCTCACAGGTGGTGGGTACCTCCTACCCTCATCCAGCGTTGTTCGAGGGTCAACTGTAATTACATCTGCAATTACCCTATTTCAAATAAGGTCACATTCTGAGGCACAGGGAATAAGGACTTCAACATAAGTTCTGTATTTGAGGGTGCTATAGACTGAATGTTTGTATCTCCTAAAAATTTCACATGTTAAAATCCTAACCCCCAATGTGGTGGCATTAGGAGGTGAGGCCTTCAGGAGAATGGAGCCCCCAAGAATGAGATTAGTGCCCTTATAAAAGAGCCCCCAGAGAGCTCCCTTATCTCTTCTGCCATGTGAAGACACAGGAAGAAAACATTGTCTATGATCAAGGAAGTGGGTCTTCACCAGATCCCAGATCTGCCAGGGCCTTAATCTTGGAATTCCAGCCTCCAGAATTGTGACGTATAAATGTCTGTTGTTTATCAGCCACCCTGTCTGTGGTATTCCATTACAGCAGCCTGGAGGGACTAAGACAGGGGAGACAATTCAACATAACAATGATTTCATCTGAATCTCAGTTTCTTCCTTCTAAAATAGATTAAGAATTTTGAATGAGGTAATTATCTTAAAGAAATAATTATGAAATAAGTAAGCACTTTAAATAGCGTCCAGCACAGGGTAGGTAGGTCTTAAAACATGTTAGCCTAGCAAAAGGCCTTTGGAAGTCTTCTAGATGGAATCTGATGCTGAGACAGGACATGGAGGAAAGCCTGCCACTAGACCAAGTAGGAATGCTAGATAACACATAACACATTGCAATCAACTTTACTGAGGTATACGAGAATATTATCTATGATACAATGCACCCATCTTAAGTATAGAGTATGCTGAGTTTGACCAAGTGTATCCCATGTAACCAACACCACAATAAAGATTCAGAATATTCCCATCACCTCAAAATTTCCTTCAAGCCCCTTTCAGTCAATACCCATCTTTGTCCCCAGACAACCATTGATCTGTTTTTCTGTCACCAGAGATGAAATTCACCTATTCTATAATTTTATAGAAACAGACTAATACAGTATGACCTGTTTTGTGTCTGGTTTCTTTCACTCAACATAATGCTCTTGAGATTCATCTATATTGGTCTGTTAATCAGTTTCTGTTCCTTTTTTATTATGTTCCATTGTAAAGATGGACCACAGTTTGTCCCCTTACCTGTTGACAGACATTTAGCTTGTTGCCAGTGGTTGGCAATTATGAATAAAGCTGCTGTGAACATTCACATACAAGCCTTTGTGTGGACATGTGTTTTCATTTATCTTCAGTAAATACTCAGGAGTGGAAATGCCGGGTCTTTGGGTGAGCATATGTTTAACTTTGTAAAAAGCTGTCAAATTGTTTTCCACCCGAGGTAGGCAGCCTCACTAGCACTTGGTACTGCCCATCTTTTTGATGGCAGACATTTCATTGTGTGTGTAGTCAGATCTCACTGGGGTTTTCATTTGCCTTCCCTGATGGTTAATGATGGCATGCACATGTACATGCATTCGTGAGCTCTAAAGAAGTAAAGGGGAGCACAGGAATCAGAAAAGAGATAGCTGACAGTCAGGAGGCAGGCAAGATGGCATCACAAAAGATCCTAGAGCGTAAGTGGGGGTATATTAGGAGGTTTTACTGACCCCACAGGGTGAGAGATGAGACCTCACATCCTTGGTGAATAGGTGGTGAATAGGAATTGACATTCCCTATATAGAGCTGGGACTCTGGTAGGACTACACCCCAGGGAATGGATACCAGGAAAACTTTGTCTACCAGCCCAGGGAGAATACAGGAAGCTTGTCTCTTCCCTGAACATTAAAAAAAAATGGTAATATCCAGTGTGGGCTAAGATGTGGAAAAATGGCCATTAATTTATGCTGTAGTAGGCGTAAACATTGTTATAAACTTTGGGGAGGGTGAAGTTATGTTAATCTTATTAATGTTCTTATTTTTAAAAATCTAAACATAATGTTTATATTTATTTGGAATTTTTTGAAGTATCTAGTAGAAACTAAAAGTAGTCTAAGCAAAAAAATGATAGTGATGATGATGATGATAACTGGGGAAAAATGTGCCATACTTCAGATAATGCAAGATCAAGCACCAAATGGGCTTCTCACAGGAGCTAAGACCAATCATCAAAACTCATCAGAACTTGGTAGTTCCTCAATATCTACACATTGGCTTCAATCTTCTTGCTCTGCATCCAGTCACATATCCATGCTCAAGTGTTCATTGAGCACCTACCACAAGATGGCAGAATACATAGCACTGCGGCCAGCTATGTAAGAAGCAGACCTGACATGGCTCTGCTTCTTTCTGTGTGCTCATGGGCAAGGTTTTTAACTTCTCTGAGTCTCATTTTTCTTAACTGTGAGGTGGGAATGATCATGAAACTTGAATATAGGGCTGGTGTGAGAAAATGAGATAATAGTGCATAGTGCAGTGACTGGGAACACAGTAAGCTCTCAATACAATTAGTTATTATTATTTTCCTGCACTCAGTATGTTGGGAATAAAATAAGAATAATCTGTTTCCTATAGTGCTTTCAATCAAAAGACTAAATTAGGTTAAACCAAAGAACCTTTTAGCTCTAATTTCAAGGAAGCGTAAATGTTCTGAAATAGCCAGTTGGGGTGAGACATCCTTGCCCATCCGATCAACTCTGGCTGGGGGGAGGGAAGAGGGAGGAATAATCACATTGTATCGACATAACCTCCAGGCCCATTCTTTTAGATGGGAGACTCCCAAAGAGAAAGGTAAAGAGGGGTCATTTCATTGTAGACAAATAGATACTCCAAAAGGTGTCCACTACAATAACCATTATCTTAACACTTCCTTTTCAGTGTTAATTCTAATCTAGAGAGACAATTGCACAAATGGTCAGAACAGCTTTGTGTCAAGTACCTATTGCAGTGATATGCTGCATAACAAATAAGCACAAAAATGTCAGTGGGACACAACAGTAAGTTTGTTGTTCATGTGTCTGGAGTCAGTTGAGAATCAGACAGTTTTACTGATGTTAGCTAGACTTGCTCATTAATCTGGTGGTTGGCTGGTTGACCTTAGGGTAAAAGGGCAATTTGATTACATGCTGTATGTCCTCATTCTCTAGCAAGCTAGCCCAGGCATGTTCTTATGGTGATGGCAGTGGTGTAAAAATAAGTAAGCCCAGCTGCATATGCAACTTTCAAGCATCTTCTTACCAACATTCCATTGACCCAAAGCAAGTCACATGACCACGACCACAGACAAAGTGATAGAGTGCTACAAAGGTAACGGCAAAAGGTGTGGATACAGGGAGGGCTGAAGAATCGCTATCATTGGGTAATCTACCACAACCATTGTTTGTAAGAGTAAAAAATTTTGAAGTAACTTATATATCCGCCAATGGAAAATAATTTAAATAAATTATACCACAGCAGGGAATGGCACCTGTGTTAGTTTCCTATTGCTGCTCTAACAAATCACCACAAACTCAGTGACTTAAAACAACACAACATTGTCTGAAATGGGTTCCACTGATCTGAAACCAAATTGTTCTTCTGGATGCTGTAGAAGAGAATCTACTTTCTTACCTTTTCCAGCTTCTAGAAATCGCTTCCTTGTATTTCTTGGCTCATGGCCTCTTCCTCCATTATCAAATCTCTCTCTCTCTCTCTCTGCTCCTCTGCTTTCATCATTACATTGCTTTCTGTCTCTGGTCTCCTGCCTCCTTCTTCTAAAGATCTCTTGTGATTTCATATTGAATCTACCTGCATAATCCAAATTAATCTGCCCATCTCAGGGTCCTTAACTTAATCATACCTGCAAAGTCCCTTTTGTCACATAAGGTAACATTCACAGGTTCCAGGGATTCAGGGAAGTTACCACAGCATCCTCTTCAGTTTTAAAATAAATGCATTAAAATCACAAGATAGCCAATCAATCTTTTCAAATAAATAAAGTAGGTAGAACAGTATGTACAATGTGGTCTTTCAAAATTAATAATGGTTTTATTTTTATAGATAAGGATTTGAAGGGATGCTTTACAAATCACTAATATTGGTGAACTCTAGGTGAGAGATTAGTGGAGATCCTTGCTTTCCATTTTTTGCCTTTTGGAAGTATATTCTCTCTTTCAATGTTTATAACTTCTACAGTTATTTATTAAAATACAAAGGAAATGAAATAGTGCTATTTTAATTGTCTTTAGCCTTTGGAGGTCAAGATTATGAGCCTTTGCTATTATCAAAAAGACAAGAAGAGATAACAAGTGTTGGCAAGGAGTTAGAGAAGAGAGAACAGTTGTACACTGTTGGCAGGAATGTAAATTGGTGCAACTACTATGGGAAAACAGCATGGAGGTATATTTATAGTTACTCTCAAATAATTAAAAATAGAACTACCATACGATCCAGCAATACCACTTCTGGGTGTATGTCCAAAGGAAAGAAAATCTGGATCTTGAAGAGATATCTGTGCTTCCATTTTCATTGCAGCATTGCTCACTATAGTTGCAATATGGAAACAATCTCAGTGTCCATCAATAGATGAATAGATAAAGAAGTTACGAAGTTAAGTAAGTGGCCTGAAATCTAGTGATAGTGACACTGAGCTACAGTTTTGTTTTGGAAATTTTAGAAAAAGGCTTTCTTGATTTCATATCATTTTTAGAGGCTGCAAAATCAACTGATGAGTATTACACTGGAAATACGGGTAAGTAGGAAGTAAATAGGTAAGACATACAACAGATTGGAAAGTCCTGAGTATGTGAGTGATAGTTGGTGCAAAAAGGCTGGATGAGCTCCCCTAGGGAGTGTAGGGAGAAATATGAGCAGAGGAAAAAGCAGGCAGATGGGAAAGGATAGGATAAAGAAGCAAAAAGGCAGAGGGAGCAGATCAGCATTGCAAAGCCATGGATGGAGGAGTTCCACGACAGGAACATTTACAAAGCCAAGTGGGAAAGACATTCGAGAAAGTTAGGGCTGAAAATTAGTCACGGGCTTGAGCAAAGATGAGGTCCCTAGTGACCTTGGCAAGCACAATTGAGAGGAATGGTGGGTTGGAAAGTGAGCAGCAAAGTGTGTGGATGAACAAGGAAAATGGGGAGTTCCCTGGTGGTGTAGTGGCTTAAGGCTTTGGCGCTGGTGCTATGTCAACGCTGCGGCCTGGGTTCGATTCCCAGTCAGGGAACTACCCACATACAAGAGAAAAAAAAAAAAAAAAAAAACAAGGAGAAGGGAGTAGAGTTGTAAAGTGCAGAAAGCTCTCAAATCCATTGGCCGAAAAAAAGGAGTAATCATACCTGATTGGTACAGGTTGTTCGGGCAACCAACTAAGACAATGATGATGAATGCTCCTTTTTTAAAGGACTTTTTTAAATTGAGATATAATTTATCTACGATCAAATTCACCCTTTGTTAGTGTTCAGATCTACAAGGTTTGACAAATGCACACAGGCGTGGAACCATCACCCCAATCAATTAACTCCTACTCACACCTACAGCCCATAGCAATCGCTGATCTATTTCTGTCCCTGTAGTCATTGCTTTCCCCAGAAGGTCATATAAATTGAAGTATACATTACATAGACTACTTCGAGTCCGGCTTCTTTCACTCAGCAAAAATGCATTTGAGATTCAGTCATGTTGCTATATCTATCAGTATTTTATTCTTTTTTCTATTGCTGAATACTATCTTATTGTTATGTGAAAGCACCTTGAAAAATGAGAAATGCTACAGAAAATCATAAGGACTTATTCTTGGCAAAATATATGCATGCAGGATGGGGAGTGTGTCTTGGTTTAGGCTCCCTCAGAGGCACACTCTTCAACACTATGCAAGTGAAAGTAGTTTTATTATTTCAGGAGTAATTCCAGGAGACCTAGGACGGGGATGGAAAGTGAGACAGGGAAGAAAGGCAGCCGGTACGGAATGTATTAAGCAACTGACCACAGTGGGCGACCAGAACTCAGTCCCACTGGAGACCTCTGGGAAGCAGCATGGAATACAGACCTCAGTATTGTCCATATGAGGAGTAAGGAAGCAGGAGTATTTATTTGTCCACCACCTCCTGACACTCATTGGTTGATGGCCATTCCTGGAGGGCATTTTTTCCCAGGCATTTCTGGTCTGACAACATAGATCACAATAGGTGCCCCAAAGGCCAGGGAAAGTTCTCGAGCAAATGGATGCAGTTGCTGACCATTGGAAGCTGGGCCAGGGTGTGATGACTAAGAAGGAGAATTGATAGAACATTCTATAGAGTGTATACACAGATCATGAACTATCTCCTCTTAATTTTCATCTCTTTCTTGAGCTGCAAACATAAAATATTTTTACAGCTATTCAAGGTGCTTTACATGACCCTCTAAATCATCTCTCTGCCATCTAATTGGGCTTGTCACTTACAGCTAATATTGCTATTTTTATAATTACTCTCACCATATAGGGTCTGGAGGTTTATCTTTAGACCTGTGAGTCAGGCATGCATACCCCAAGTATGCACGTTCATGTTGTTATTTATCTGTCTTTTTGGAAAAATGTGGTGTTATTTTCCACTTTCCCCCTGCCTTGCTGGGCCCAGCAGCCTTCTTATTTACATTAATTTTCATAAATATCTTCCATAAACTTCATATTATTCAAAATATTCTCAAATACATTATTTTTCTTAATCTATGTGGCAATGTCAAGGGACCTCCTGCCTCTTAAGCGTTTTATAGATGAGAAAAGTGAGTCTCCAAGTTATTACAAATCACTGAAGTTTCCACCGCATCATTTAAGATGCTTCTGGGTGTGAATGAGTAAGATATCAAACTGAATTGAACATAAAGAGAATTATCGGCTGCTATAGACCTAATTGTGTCCCCCTAATTAATTAGGAGGTAATTAAGAGTGAATGCAGTCATAAGGGTAGGGCTCTAATTTGATAGGACTGGAGTCCTTCTAAGAAGAGGAAGAGAGAGATCACTCTGGCTCTATGTCCATGAGCTGAGGAAAGGCCATGCGAGGACACAGAGAGAAGGAGTCCGGCCATCTGAAAGCCAGGAACAGAGCCCTCACCAGAAACCTAATCAGCTGGAACCTTGATCTTGGACTTCTAGCCTCCAGAACTGTAAGAAATAAATCTCTGTTGTTTAAGTCATCCAGCTGATGGTATTTTGTTATAGCAACCCAAGCAGATATAATAATTACAGGGCCCGGCAGAAGTAATGCCCTTCTTAAAGCAGTATGAATCAGGAAAATAGAATTATTTCTTCTGCTAGACATTTTAAGATTATTTATAGTAAAGTTCTGATGCCATATTTTACCTAGTAAGTGTAAATATTTGAGTTAGACAAATAACATTATGGAAGAAGACAAATCATCTTCGTTCTCTGGGGGTTACTTGTGCTAGACCCCATACAATAATTAATGAAAAGTAGGATGCGTTTTCAAGAGAGACTTGGCGTACTGGCTCTCAATGATGTCACCAACAACCTAGTTTCTTCCTATCTCTCTGCTCTGCCCTCCGTGGTGTTAGCTTCAACTGATGGTTGACCATCCCTGTGGTCACAGGCTACCAGCCTTCCTAATGCTTCAGGCTTCTTGTTCACAACCAGAGAGGGACACAGAATATCTCTGTCTTCATTTTCACTCTGATTAGTTTAGTCTATATCCCATACAACCTCTGAACCAATGAGGGTAGGCAGGTAGATGGGGCCCACTGATTGGCCTAAACTTGGTCACATGTTCTACACAGGCGCTGAGAGGGAAGTCAGCTTTCCCCAGAAATAAATGGAATCCCAAGCAAAAAGTAGTGAGAAAGGAAAAATAGTAGAAGGGAGGCATGGAAGGCATGTGTACTCATCTGCTTGGGCTACCATAGCAAAGTGCCACAGACTGAGTGGCTTAAACAATAGAAATTTATTTTCTCACATTTCTGGAGTCTGGAAGTCCAAGATCAAGATGTTGGCAGATTTGATTTCTCCTGAGGCCTCCCTCCTCAGTTTGCAAATGGCTGTCTTCTCACTGTGTCCTTACATGGCCTTTCCTCTGTGCTTGCACACTCTGGTACCTCTTCCTCTTTTTACAAGGACACAAATACTATATAGGATTGGGGCTCCATCCTTATGGCCTCATTTAACCTTGATTACTTCTGGTGACTACCAGACTGAAAATTAGCAACATAGTTTAGAATTAGCATCAATATGGTGTGTTACCTGCACCAATAGAAGTGCCTTTCTTCTATGGAGGTAAAGTTCCCCTTCCGTTTCTCATAAACAGCCCTTGCCTTTGTCTTCTAATTGGAACACTTATTTGACACAATGCTTCCCCAATACCTGTTCTGATGGATCTCAATAAACACTTGCTGCCTCTTATTTTAAAAGCCCTTTTTATTTTAGGTTAACACAGGTGAATCAATGAATAGGTTACCATGGAGGGCTGATCCCACTAAGAAACCTTGGGAGACCATGTAGAATACATACCTCAGAGTTATTGTACCAGAGGGGTAAGGGACCTGGGGTATTTATCCTCTCGCTTCCATGCATCACCACATGAGGGCTGTCCATGGGGGTGTTCACTCCCTCACACATCCAGCAAATCCCATGTGTGATCAGAGTAGGTTCCTGCAGCCAGAGAGCCCTCAGGCAGAGTCAAACTTGGGGACAGTAAGAAGCTGTTGATAAGTGTAGGATAGGTGGAGGACAAGAGGAGCTGGACAGTCCACCCACAAAGTCTGTATTCAATAAATATTTGTTCACTGGGGGATTAATTGCACGGCACTCCTTTGCACCTTGTGAAAGAGCAGGGCCACAATGTTAGAGACAGTATGACCACAGAGGTTTTTCAATCAAAACCAATAAATGCATAATGAATCTTACATTGGGCAGTTAAGAAATTAGTGGCTTTGCAACTTGGGGTGGTAGGACATGGCCTAAAGTTTTACCTGGGGTGTGTGTGTGTGTGTGTGTGTGTGTGTGTGTGTATTATGCGATTTTATCCCACAGATTTTTAGAATCACCATCACAGTCTAGACACAGAACTGTTCCGTCTCCAGAAAAGAACTCCTTTGTGCTAACCCTTGATAATCATACACCCACCTTCCCGAACCCTTGGCAACCACTAATCTGCTCCCCATCTCTATAATTTTGTCACTTCAAGACTATTATATAATTGTAATCATACCACACATAATCTTTTGAGATTGACTTTTTTCACTCCCTATAAAGCCTTAAGATATATCCAAGTTGTTCTGAGTATCAGTAGTTTGTTCCTTTTTTATTGCTGCATAGGATCCCACCTGGGGGCTTGTTAATCCTACACACACTCCCACAAAGACACACACATCCTGCATGGAACATGCCCCCTCCCTTTTCAAAACTGTTAGCCTATAGCTACAGCGCTTCTAACGGGTGTGTCATACCCCTTGATAGGGTGGGTGGTGGCAGAGCAGGGAGGAGGGAGGGACAAAAACTTCTGCTTGTTTTATTGCTCTTCCTTCACCCCATTGCTGAGGGAGAGATTCCTGCCCTGGGTTTCTGGGGATGGTCAAGTACACAGCACTTAACACTAGAGAGCTGAGGTTAACAGCCATTTATTGGTCACATATACTCACAGCCTGGGGAAAGGAGGAGACTGCATGCCGGGTGGGGCCAAATGGGGGCTGCACTCAGGAACACAGTGATGGGCCAGAGGCCGTGGGAGGCAGGCTTAGCAGTCACAAGACCATGTCTGGCCCTTGGTTCCCATGGGAAAATGTGATTGGCTTGTTGCAGTAATTCCAAGGGCTGGCAGGAAGTGAAACCCACTACTCAAGGAGGCCGCACTGCACCCCATCTGTTTGGTAAGGAAGGTTGTTTGGGGAGGGAACTGTGATTAGGTCAATGGAGGCCCTCTTGGTTCACCAGATGTCAGCAGTACATAATACTGAACCTTCATTTTAGGTATTATACTACACTGCTTCATGACAATATTTTTGAGGATTTATTTTGGAGCAACAGAAAGGAAAGGTAGAAATATTTCCCCTAAGACTTTATTCATAATCATTATGAGTTATACAGAAATCAGTATAAGGGGTCTGCCTGTTTGTTTTTTATTTGTTCGTTTCTTGTCCTGGAGAACTAAACTCCCAATGAAGTGACGTCAAGTCAAGAGAACTTTAACCTTGCTGCCATGGAGATCACTGTTTTCACTCATGGGTGGAGGGGGCGTTTACATGAGGATTTCCTGAGGTGATTTGGCACCTGGCCATTGGCAATTCCAGATACTTAATCTTGCGGATTTCCTGAAAGTAATAAGCCAAGAAAGGGAAACTTGGGATCTGGGATAATTATGATATCTAACAAGAAATACGTATTTGGTCTCCATCCCAGTTTCTGGCACAGAACTTCTAAAACCCCTGGAATTTTCTGTGATGAGACTGATTTGTTATTCTAAGCAGGTGACTTTTGGAAGCACCTACAAGGTGGAGGAGGCTGGTTGCCAGGAGAACCAACCATGTGATTGATGGAACTTTCAGTCCCACCCCTTGATCTCCAGGGAGGGGAGAGGAGTGGGACTAGAGATTGAATCAGTCACCAATGGCCATAGCAACCCAACAGAACCTAGTTTGGAGAGCTGCCAGGATGGTGAACCAGAACGTTTCCAAGCTCCATAAGGACAGAGGCTCCTGCATTCGGGACCTCACCCTATGCATTTTTTCATCTGGTTGTTGATTTGTATCCTTTAATATCCTCTGTACAAGTAACAAACCAGTAATCTAGTGATTATTTTACTGAGTTCTATGAGCAAGGCTAGCAAATTAACTGAACCCAAGGAGGGGTCGTGGGAACCCCTGATTTATAAGTGTTAGTCAGAAGCACAGGTGGCAACCTGGACTTTGTGACTGGCATCTGAAGTGGGGGCAGGCTTATGGGACTGAGTCCCTGTGGGACTGATACTGTCTCCAGGTTCGTTTTCCCTCATAAGGACTCCGGAAAGAAGAAATAGTGTTGAATTTCAGCCACCAATAGCAAAGATAATAAAAATTACATCAGGGGGTTATTTTTTTCAACATTGAAGCTCTGAAATAAAATGTGACCTTTATTGGCATGTTTAGGTTATGGATTTTCAGAGTATGATCTTGAGGGGCTGCAAAGGTGCAAATCCCTAATTTGGTTCTTAAGAGAGAGTGTCACATATTGGCTTCAGGCTTGGCTAGACTCAGGTGCTCAAACTGTGTTAGAAAACTGTCTCTTGGTATTCTCAGCCCCATTTCCCTTTGTGTTATTTCATTAGTCGTCAGGCTGTCCCTGTTATTCTCCAAGCTCGGCAACTCTGACAAAAATCCTGGGATTAAGTCTCACTGAGATATGTGCTCACGGTTGAACTGTGAGCAAAGAGATTTAAAAAAAAAAAAAAAAAACTGATTAACCAGTCTTGGTCATATGCCCAATCCTAAAGTTGGCCCTTCCCAAACCACATGGATGAGAATAGACGATGATTCACCAAAGGGAAATCAGAAGAAAGATGTTGACAGAAGGAAGAGGAATGAATATTGGACAGGCAAACCCAGCAGATGTCCATTACATCTATGCTAAACAAGTCATTAAAGTTTACTCAAATATAGAGTTCGTAAATTAAAAACAGCAAGTTACTATAGTTAATTGAGCACTCTAATTTGGTATTCCACCTAAATGCCTGGCTCCAAATAATATCTCATAGCATTACACACACACATATGCCAATAGTAGGAATTTTTGTAATTTCATAAAGGAACATTTTGTCTTTGTGTTATCTTGAGTTAGCCATGGTTTTCAAATGCTGTTCTTTTTGCTTAGCTAATGATAAATTACTGTGGGTTTAGCTTGTTATTACCAATTTAATTGTTGTGGGGTGTTTGGCAAAGCCTACAGTGTTTAATAACACTCATTAACATTGGAGTATTTTTGGTCTCTAATTTTTCAATAAGTAGACTTTAAGTCATGAGTGCATTGAGTGAAAATAGAAATCATCCGTACTCATATTGCGAAAGCGGACGTGCCCACAATTCCCCAACTTCTAGGATGCCTTTAGGATGACATTCCATATTTATGACCCAGTTGTTCTTGTCTGAAAAGTGAGAACAGGTGCAGTCTTGATCCTTCCTAATTGTTCTGGGAACAACAACAACAAAATTTAGCATTGGTGGCTTAGAGGACTTTGGGTATGTGGATTTTAATACACTGGAAATTTTATATAATGTATACATTTTTTAAACCGGTCTTAAATTGTAGAGGGCCTGAAAACTTGATCTAGACTGGAGTTGGCAAACTCCTAGGAAAGACCAGATAACAAGTATTTTTGGCTTTGCAGGCTCTACAACCTCCGTCGCAATGACTCAGCTCTGACTTTGTAGCATAAAAACAGCCACAGACAGTGAATACGTGAATGAGCATGGTTGTGTGCCAATAATACTTTAATTATAAAATCAGTTTGCCGTGGGCCAGTTTGCCAGTCTCTGGGCTAGGAGTTTGGACTACCTTCTTTTGAACTTTTGAGGATGTTACCAGTGTGGATTTCAGTTTCCAATGTAGATACCTAAGAGATGTAACTATTTTTGGTAACAATTTCATGACTAGTTCAAATTACTATACTGTGGGGTGGTGGAAACTTCACCTCAGCCAGTTTGGGGGGCTCTTCTCCTTGGTGGGGTGCTTTTCTTGGTTCCCTAGTGCCATATCTTAGTTTTCTGGGGCTCAGATGGTGCCTAGGATGGAGGTGGGGTGAGGAGGATAGGATAAGTAGTCAAGTTATTGTCTCTCCATGATGGTCCCATGAGGGATTCCTCATCATTGTGGTTCTTGGTTATTGGCTATTATGTGTTGAATCGCGATCCTCGGAAAATGTTTAAGTCCTAATCTCCAGTATCTCACAATATGACCATGTTAGGGTCATTGCAGGTGTAATTAGTTAAGATGGGGCCATACTGGAGTAGAGACAGCCCTTAATCCAATATAACTGGTGACCTTTGAAGAAGGAGAGAAGAGACAAAAGGGGAGCATACCATGTGACAATGAGGCAGAGATTGAAGTAGTCCAGCTGTCAGTCAAGGAACATCAGGCGGATTATAAGCAAACCACCAGAAGCTATGAGAAGGCAAAGAAGGATTCTCCCGTACAGGTTTTAGAGGGAGCACGGCCCTGCCAATATCTTCATTTCAGACTTTCAGCCTTCAGCACTGTGAGGGAATAAATTTTGTTGTTTTAAGTCACCCACGTTGTAGTACTTTGTTTTGGCTGTCCTTGGAAAGCAATACGTTGGCCAGAGCCAGTCACTGCGAGATCCACTCGTGTTCCCACCTACTCACACCAACTGGCTCTCTGGACCACATCCCTTGTCCCAGACAATTTCCCCTTTCTTCCAAAGTAACAAAATGGTAACCACGAACATGGCGGCCCAGCTGGACATTTCCCAGCCTCCCTTGAAGTTAGGTAGCAACTGATTCCTAATTTAGTACAAAGAAGGTAAACTGTTAATGAATATAGAAAAAAATAATAAAAACACCTTCTCCCTAGTTAATCTCTAAAGCAAATGTTTTGAGAGAACATAATCCGTTCACCCCTGGGATGGAGTCAAGGTAATTTCATCCTCGGGGTTTAATCTTTCTGCCAAATATGGGCTCTGTTACTAACTCCCTTGGCTAGAAATCTTCAGGATCCAGAGAACATTTCCTTTCTGGTCTCTAACACGCAGATGCTGACAGCAAATATTTGTGCTCTGGGAACCTTGGCAGGGAAAAATGGGAGAGTGGCTTTCTGCTACCAAGCTACTTTGGGAATTAAGGTTATTAAAGGCTAATAACTGCTGTTAGATACTTAGCAAATGTGGTTAATCAGCCTCTCACACATGGGGAAATATTCTAAATACACCACTGCTGCTAAACCCCGTGGTGACTGCAGAACTAGCCATCTCCCTCCTGACCAGATAATTAGAGAGGACTGGATAATCACCTTGGCCAAATGGCAGAGGCAGCGATATAGTACAACCTGTAATATATCACAAGCTGTGTGGCAGGATCAGAGGTTGCAAGTGTTTCTGGGCTGAGAAATAGAATAGTAAAAATGATGCATAATACAGGCTGAAATTCATCAGGGCAGACACAGTGGGAAGACTCTCTTACACAGGTGCAATGGAGACTTCCAGAGTAGGCCCAGGGATGCCCAGTTTGAGACTACATTTCCCAGCCTCTCTGGGCTGGGAGTGACCAGATGATTGAGGTCTTGCTAGTGAAATGTGACCCAAAGTGATGAGTGGCTTGCTCAAGAAGTGGAGTGTAGATGTGCCTGCAACCCAGTCTCAATCTATCAAATGAGGATATGGCCTAAGGAATGAAAGAGCAACAAGATGAAAAGAAGCAGGACTCCCAAATGACGATGTGTGGAACAGCTCTGTCCTGCCAATTTGGACAGCTCGTTGGAAGACTATTCTGTGAAAGAGAAACATTTGTCTATGCTCCCTAAGCCCCTGTATTTGGGGATCCTCTTTGTTATAGCATCTTAACCTTTACTCTAACTAATACAATTGGCTAGTTCATTTAATCCTCCCCTTTCTGTGCTTTCCCCTCTTCTGGAAATTAGTTAGATTTATATATTCAGGGGTTCT
Organism: Lyroderma lyra; assembly: GCA_004026885.1. Taxonomy (NCBI): domain Eukaryota; kingdom Metazoa; phylum Chordata; class Mammalia; order Chiroptera; family Megadermatidae; genus Lyroderma; species Lyroderma lyra. Next base: position 89,393 of record PVJL010003489.1, read on the forward strand.
TAATAGGCAAATTCTCTTTCAAGCATTGGATTTCTCCTAAGAAGGTGTCACATTTCCAAAGAGCAGTCACCATCAAATTGTGAAATATGATGCCACTTTTCAGGGATCTTGTGACAGCTGTCTCACCTTCTGTCTTTTCTTACTATAGCTCTCTAACCCAACATAACATTCATTGGGTCTGTTTGGGAAAGGTGACACAAGTCATTCTGTGCTCATTTCAATAAGAAACAATGACTACACTCTTCACCTGGAGGGATATTATAATCAACAGCAAGAACCATTTCAGCACTCAAAACACGTGGGAAATGTTTCCCTGTTGCAAACCTAACTTCAGCCTGAAAAATCAGCCCATTCCAAAAGGGAGCCAAATCCAGTTCACAAAAGAGAAATACAAACAGCCAGTAAATAGAGGAAGAAGGTTTCTCATTGCTCATAAACAAATGGCGTTTAAACAAGGTACCATTCTTCACCTGGAAAATGGGCAAAAACTTAAAAAAGAATATTAACACTCAGCGCTGTTGTTGATGAGAACAAATGAGCATTCTAGTATAGTGTGAAGGAGAGTGTATATTGGGGGTCATGTGGTTGCAGGTGACAGGATCCTGATTCAAAATAGCTTAATGAAAAAGGGAAGTGAGGGGGGATGTATCAGTTGGTGACTCTAGAAAGTCCAAAGATAAATCTGTCTCTGAGCATGGCTGGATCCAAGGCTTCCAAAGATGTCATCAGAACTCAAACTATCTCTCAGATATGCTCCCCATTGGGTAAAGACCTCCCTCTCCCATAACCTAACCATGACAGCTATGATAGATGGGCTTGCATTTCTAGAAATTCGGTACAGCTACCCACTTTGCATGTGACTGTACAATGCCCTCACGCTGTGGGTGGAGTATATTTCCCCACCACATTGACTTTGGCTTGATCATTTGCTTTGGCCAATGGGATATTGGCGGATGTAAACAAAGGATTTAAATGTGCCTGCATGATTTAGTTTAGCTTGTGCACTCCATTATCAGGAGAAGAGCATACATACCCCAGGCAGTTGCTTCTTCTTTATCTTGAGCCACAAAATTAACCAATGTGGAGCAGAATAAAATCAACCCTCAACTTGGCTCCAGCTAAGCCCAACCAATCTATAGCCTGAAGCAGAATCACCCAGCCTGTCTAAGCCTTTTGCCCATTTTGTTATTGAGTTATTGGTCTTACTGATTTGTAGGAGTTCTTCATATATTCTGTATGAGTCCTTTGAGACGACGTGTAATGCAAATATCTTCTCCCAGTCCAGGGCTTCACTTTGGACTCTCTCAATGGAGTCTTCTGATGAAGAAAATTTCTTGATCTCAATGAAATCTACTTTATCAACATTTTGTTTTATGGTTAGTGCTTTTGGGGTCTAATTCAACTCTTTATTCAGGCCAAATAACATTTATTGAAATTCACAAAAATACATTCAAATTTTATAATAGTTTTGTTAGCAAAATTTCAAAACTTTAGAAGAATTATTAATTTTTGCCTGAAAATGAGGAAGAAAGATATTTTTCTGTTATTATTTTCTGTGATAAAAGGCAATATGAGTCTACAAGTCAGACTGATATTACCTTCCTAAAAGATTTTCAAAGGCAATTTGGGTCACATGCAGTTTTAGCCTTTGTCACTGTGTTCAGAGCCTAATCCTTGTATCAAGTACGACTCCACTGTAAGAACAGACTGTGCTTCCCCAAATAGTCCATGTGTTCTATATTTCCCAATATGCCTTGGATTTTTTTTTCAGTTTATCAATTTTTTAAATTTATTTTTTCAATCACAGTCAACATTTAATATTATTTTATATTAGTTTCAGGTGTATAGCATAGTAGTTAAACATTTATATAATTTATGAAGTGCTCCCCCTAATTAATGTTCACCTGGCACCATATGTAGTTATTGAATATTATTGACTATATTCCCTATGCTGTACTTTACATCCCTGTGACTATTTTGTAACTACCAATTTGTACTCCTTAATCCATTTATTTTTTTCACCAACCCCTCCAACCCCCATCCCATCTCACAAGCATCAGTTTGTTGTCTGTACCTGTAAGCCTGTTTCTGTTTTGTTTGTACATTTATTTTGTTTTTCAGATTCCACATATAAGTGAGACCATATAGTATTTGTCTTTCTTAGTGTGACTTATTTTATTTAGCATACTATCCTTTAGGTCTATCCATATGCCTTGCATTTTGATTAGGGTCATATAACTAATTTTGACCAATGAGCTGTGAGCAGAAATGATGCATGCCATTTCTAGACAGAAGCAGTGAAGAACTGATGTTGTTCTTCTGCCCAACAGCCTTGAAAAACACGCATCTACCAGATGGAAGAGGGCTGCCCAACCTGCCTCAGAGGGCACACGAGTGAGGAGAAATCAGTCATTGTTTTGTTGAGCCACTGAGACTTCAAGACTCACTGATTGTAGCAGCTGACATTGCTTAATCTAACTAATACCTAAGGACAATCAGGACTCCCCTTAGGAGAAACCAATAAAGCTATGCAAGTTGAATTCGTGTCTTGGCAATTTCTGTGTCTTCAGCTAAATACTGAAGTGACTTTTGGCAAAATTCTGCCTCCCTGATTTCTTAGGTCTGATTTTCCCAAAAGTAGAACCTGAGAAAAGGATTCAGGTGCAAGTGCTTTATTAAAACGCTCTCCCACGATAGCCATTAAGAGCATGAGGGAAGTAGGACAGAGAAAAAGAAGCAGCCTAAAAAAAAAAAAAAAAAAAAAAAAAAAAAAAAAAAAAAAAAAAAAAAAAAAAAAAAAAAAAAAAAAAAAAAAAAAAAAAGGAAGAAGCAGCAGCAGCAGCAGCCTCACAAGGATGCAATGTCAGCAGAAGTCCTGAAGTCAGACTGATCCAGCAGGAAGTTCTGGAGCATAAATTATAGGTAAGGGGGCCTTATTTATCGGCTAGAGCTGCTGCAACAAGGTACCACAGACAAGGTGGCTTAAACAAAAAAAATTTCTTTTCTTGTAGTTGTAGAAGTTGGGAAGTCCAAGATCAAGATGCCAGCAGGGTGGATGTCTAGTGAGGGCTCTCCTCTTGGGTTGCAGACAGCCACTGCCTCCTGTGTGCTCACGTGACCATTCCTTGGTGTGTGCATAGAGGGAGTGTGAGAGTTTTCTGGTGCCTTTTATTATTATAAGGGCACCAGTCCTGTAAGATCAGGGCCCCATCCTTGTGACCTCATTTAACCTTAACCACCTCCTTAAAGGCCAGGTCTCCAAATAAAGTCACATTGGGAGTTAGGGCTTCAACATATGAATTTGGAGGACACACAAGCCTTCAATCCATAACAGACTCCTATACCCATCAGCTATTGGCTGCTCAGGGAGGAGGAGTGATGTAAACTCCCAGGCACTTCTGGCCCTCTGTATAAGTAAGGTGGCTCCAGTACCTATGAGTGACCCTGTGAGGGTCACAGGTATGAGCAGGTAGCAGGTCAGCTTGAAGCAACTGAGGGATGGATCTAGTCCTGGGTGACAACAACACATCCTGCTATGCATGTATTGGTGAGACATGGCTTATGGATCTATTTTAATGTGGGAAGTAATTTTTAATTGTATATCTGCAGGTTTCTCTCACTCCACATTAGGCTGCACAAGTCTTCTGCTAGAATTGGACCATAGAGTTTGTCTCCCATATCCTCTCACAGCCTGGGAATTTGAACCAAAGAAGTTGCCCAATTTTTCACAAAATCCATGATAGTGACCACAGGGCCCTGATTTCCCCCTCATTCAAATGGTCCCAGAGCACTGCCAAGCACTGGTTGATCTCCCTGTCAGATTGCTTTGAAAGTGAGCAGAAACCCAAGAAACTTCTGTCCAAAGCCCAATCAATCATTTGTCTTAAAAGCATTTGCCTTGAAAGCCAGCCAACTTCTGTGCAATAAAAAAGAATCTATTTTCTGCTTCTATTTCTGAACCAATCCCCACGAAGAAGCAGTGGTTCAAGACCTGGGCTCTGTGGAAGTCAGTGGTTGGCATAGGAGCAATGAGAGGCCTATTGGTGGGCTGGCCGTCTCTGACCATGTTGTGTGCCTGCAGAGAAGCTGTGACTCAGGAGGGCTCATGGCACTCCATTATCCCCCAGAGCAGCCAAGTCAGGTATGGTGCCAAGCAGTGCAGGTGCTTCTGAGCTGCAAGACAGACAGTGTTCTCCTAATTCAACTTCTGTTTGGCAAAAAAATTGCTCAGCCTTTTACAGATAGTGACAGCCTTGTCATTTCCAAAGTGGAATCAGAAAATGGAAATTCTCAGATGGTGTCAGTGGGCACAAAATGGGTGTGCACTTTCCTCTGTGCGCTCAGAAATGTCTGAGGTTCCATCCAGTTGCATACCGAAGAGAGATGGAGAGCAGCCAACTCCTCCATGACTGCTTCCAAGTATTAAAAGAACCATTAGCAATTCTTGGTTGATGACAAACACAATTCTTTAGTTTGTTTCTCCCCACTTCCAATCATATATCAACTCAACCATTTCTAGGACACATAGCTAGAGCTCCTAGGGGGTTCTAGTCCATGTGCTATAGGAGACATCAAGGCAAAGTCTTGAGTTTGGGCAATGCCAACTCTTTGCAAGGTTTATGCCTTTCTAAATTGTGCTTTCTTCACACACACACACACACACACACACACACACACACAACTAAGTTCAAGTTGAATAGACTTAGCATTTTCAATCTACTTTAAGAGTGTCTTAATTTGAATTCCTGCAGAAGCCAACACAGACAATAGTTTGAGGATAAGTTGACTATTTAGGAAGTAGCCCCAGTAGATAATAAGAATGTAATACAGAGAAGAGAAGTCAGCTGCTAAAGGATGCACTGACAAGAGCATTACCTCTATGGGGAATGAAAGCTTAATTCCTCTAGGGAAGTCCAGGATCCCCTATTAATCACACACCTGAGAAGCATGGTTGCTGAGGTATTGATCCACTCACTCCTATCAGTCATCAGTAGAAGGCTGCTCCAGGGGCCCTTTGATTCCCCAGCACTCTGGCTGCCACAGTGGAGGCCAAACAGACCCTGCTACAAGAGAAAGCACCCCGAGCAATGAAAGGCAGGTCCTGGCAGTTAGAAATGGAGACAGTGTTCACTAGAGTGTCAAGGTAGAGGGGAAATGTGTGACCTCGAGCTTCTGAGGATGAGAGTATTGCCACATAAACAGCACTTAGCTTTTGTGACCCATCGATTGAATGATTAATGTGAAATCAAAAGGGTTCATGAACCAGACAGGGTTAACTGACAGGGGAAAATAATCTCTTTCTTTTTAATTGTGATATAAAACACATAACATAATATTTATCATCTTAGCCATTTTTAAGTGTAGAGTTCTGAGGCACTCAGTATATTCACATGGTTGTGCAACCATCACCACCATCCATCTCCAGAATCTTTTCATCTTGCAAAACTGAAACTCTGTCCCCATTAAACACTAATTCCCCAGCTCTCTCCCTCAGCTTCTCCACCACTTATGTCTCTGAATTTGACTCCTCTAGGGACCTCATATAACTGGAATCATACAGTATTTGTCCTTTTGTGACTGGTTTATTTCACTCAGCATAATATCCTCAGAGTTCATCCATGTTGTACTGGGTGTCAGAATGTCCTTCCCTTTAAAGGCTGAATAATGTTCCATTGCATGTATATACCACTTTTTGTTTGTCCATTGCCCCACTGATGGGCACTTGTGTGGCTTCCACTTCTTAGTGTTTGTGAATAATCATGCTATAAACATCTGGTACACATTTTTAGAGAAAAAAGAAAAAAGGACCCCAGCCTCTGAGTTCTGAAGTCCAGCACTGCACCAGTGCCAAGGTCACGCCTCCCATAGGTTGCTCCCCACTGGTGACTGAGTGAGGCAGGGACTGAGGCAGACCAGGTCCTGGGAGATGCAGGGCTTCTCTGGGACAAGAAAATGAACTCAAAATTGTGGCCAAATCTCTCAGAGCAGTCCTGCCAACTGGGCTGCTTCCATTCTACCTTTATTCCTTCCCTCTCTCCTTCACTCTCTTCCCTCTGCACATTGACAACAACTCTCCCAGCCTCTCTGCCTCCATCCTTCTTTTTCCACACAAGTTCTGCCTCTAGCAATTCTCTCACATGGCTAATCTCACCTTAACCTCTGCATTCTTAGAGGTCCCAGTCTCACAAAGGAAACCATTTGCCAAACACTCCATTGACTTCACATGAACAAAAATCACCCTTCATCATCTTAAAAACACAGTCATTACAGTTTTTATCTGTTACAACAACTGTGGTTACCTTCATTAATGTAGGAGGGAATCGGGGGCCACTTCCTAAAAAGTTAAGTTGAAAACCACAACTCCAGGGTCATGCTTCAGAAATCAGGAAAGCCACCATTGCAGCTGCCAAAATGTCTCTGGAAACTTACAAGCTAAGGGCTTGACACTCAAATTCTGCTAGGAAATAAAAATGAAAATCCAAGATCTCGTCAACCATCCTTACCAGTACTAACAGGTGAAGCAGCAAAGAGTTGACCTCCCACCTTCCAAACCTAGAGTGCTTCCAGCTGGCTGGACCTAATTCATCTCCAACAGTCTAGCTGCAAGGGAGTCTTTGAAATGCCATGTTTGCTGCCCAGCCTCTGCATTACATGAAGACATGTCAGAAGGAGGTTGGGATGGATGCTGAGTGCAAATCCACCCATATTGACCACCAGGTGGAAATTTTAAGATAATTTTATGTTCTTTGACATTTTTCCAATTTGCACTAATTCTCATAGAAATCAAAGCAGATGGCCCAGGTATCCTTGACTGAATTCCCCCAAAAGCAGACCTGGAAATAAGTATTCTAGTACAAGAAGTTTACTGGGGAGGTGACCCCAGGAAGCAGGGTGAAGAAGTGGTTCCCCATCACTATAGAAGAGAAACAAATAAAACGAGTAGTAATGAGCACTGAGTTAGATAGCTATTGCTGTGTAACAAATCACCCTAAAACTTAGCAACTTAAAACAGCACACTTTATTATCTACAGTTTCTGAGGGTCACAAATCTGGGAATATTTTAGGTGGGCCCTCTGCATCAGGGTCTCTCACAAGCTTCAAACAAGATGTCAGCCAGGGCTACAGTCTGAACCAAAAGCTTGGCTGGAGAAGAAGGGACTTCTAAAATCATGTGGTTGTTGTCAAGATTTAGTTCCTTGCAGGCTGTTAGACTGGGGACCTCAGTTTCTTCCTGGTGGTTGACTAGTGGAGGTCCTCAGTTCCTTGTTATGTGGCCTTCACCACCAGAGTGGCTTGTTTCATCAAAGCCAGCAAGAGAGAGTCTTCTAGACAGATAGCAGTGATCATCTTATGTAACAGGATCACGGAACTGACTCCCATCACCTTTGACATAGTCTATTGGTTAGAAGCAAGTACACCTACCCTACAGGGAAGACAAAGTATGATGTGAATATCAGGAGGCAGGGACCATTGGGAACCATCTTAGAGTCTGTTTGCTACAGCACATTCCCCCTCTTAGCAATGAGGACTCACTCCTGCCAGGGCGCTCTGAGAGACCATGTAACAGACTCCTCAGAATTGTCCCACTGCAAAGTGAGGAAGTAAAATATCTATCTACCAACATCTGTCCCACATTTTTTGAGGGCTATTCCAGAGGCAATAATTTCACAGCACATCTGGCTTGCCCACTGCCTGAGTCCATTTGCACTGATATAACAAATTACCACAGACTGGTTGGCTTATAAACAACAGAAATTTATTTCTCACAGTTCTGGAGGCTGGAAGTCCAAGATCAATGCACCAGCATATTAGGTGTCTGGTGAGAGTCCCCTTCCTGATTCATAGACAGCTGTCTTCTCTTTGTGTCCTCCCATGCTGGAAGAAGCAAGTGAGCTCTCGGGGCCCCTTTTATAAGGGCACAAATTCCATTCAAGGGGACTCCACCCTCATGCCCTAATTATCTCCCAAAGTCTCTACATCCTAATATCATCACAATGGGGGTTAGGATTTCAACATACAAGTATCGATTTGAGAGGGACACAAACATTCAGACCATAACACCCATACAGGATGAGGACCTTGACTTCAGTCAGTATAGAGGATTGAATGGTGGTCTTCCAAAAGATATGTTTGTATCCTAGGCCCCATAACCTGAGAATGTGACTTTATTGGGAAAAGGGGTCTTTTCAGATGTAATTAAGGATCTCAAGATGAGATCATCCTGGATTTAAGGTGTACTCTAAATCCAATGACTGGTGTCCTCATAAGAAGAGGAGATAACACACAGAGATGTGGGCAAAGAAGAAGGCCATGTGACAGCAGAGTCAGAGATTGGAGTAGTGATGTATCTACCAGTCAAAAAATGCCAAGGATGGCTGGAAACCACCAGAAATCAGGAGAGAAGCACAGAACAGATTCTATCTCAGAACCAACCCTGCTAACAGTTTGCTTTCAGACTTCTGACCCCCAGAACTTACAAATTTCTGTCTTGGAAGCCACTGTTTGATGCCAATTGTTACGGCAGCCCTAGGAGACAAATATAGTCAGAGACTTGAAGGTAGTTGTTAGTGTAAGAGAACAACTTGCAAGTGACCTTCAAGGCAGTCCAAGGCAGTAGGAGCACCAATATCATTGCTATATAGCACAATACTTTTTTTTCTGTCTCTGGGTTGTTGTAAATGCAACGAAGAAATCATGAAGGTCACAGCACCTCATTTCCCCAGGGGAGCTGACATTGGCTATATTTCTGGCTAACCAGAATCTATCTTTCCACTTTCCTATTAGCACCAGGGATCTTCCTTTTGAGGGGAGAGGGGATTCCCCCCAAGAGTAATCTTAGCACAAGGGCTGTTTCAAGCCAACTTCCCCTACCAGGGTGGGCATGAGCCTCACACACACCAACACCAGGTTCATTGCTTTGGCTCCTGGGTGAGTGGCCCAGAGTCATTTTTGAAGGAGAGTGGCAAGGGTAGCATGTGGCCAGAGCTGCTTGCCATGTGACTCTAACTCTGAATCCTCTTGCTGGCCTCCAAGGAGGAAGTTTCATCTAACACAGACATGACAAGGATAAACTTCCTACAAACTTTTCTATGCATCATGAAAGGGCACCACTGTGATAATACATACACGAGTGACCAGGAGAAGGGATGTGCTGAGCCGTGCCCAGAGTTTCCCCCTTCCCCACAACATAAAAGTATTAGCAGTATAGAAAAAAAAAGTTACTCTGAGCAGAGCTGGCTCCCAGCCCAGAAACCCACCAGGCCTGGCTCATATCTCCAGGACTCCAAGGCATTTGGGAGATTTCAGGGAAATTTCTAGATGCCAATACTGACACCACTTCTTAGTGCTTCACCCTCAAGCTAGATTCTAAATTTCTTCCATGGAATGCAATTGTCTTCACTTAGGTTCTCCCAAAAGTAGATGCTGACTGAAAGACTCATGGGCAAATGGTTTAATTGGGAGGTGACTCCAGGAGACACCAGCAAGGGATTGGGAATGTGAAATGGAAAAGGGAAGGCAACCCCCAGAGGTGCACCTATGAGCATATGACCAGTTTGAGCAACTGGGGCTCAGTCTCACTGGAAAATGCTGGGGGACTGCATAGGACATGCCCCTCAGTTTTTGCACCCGAGGGCAGAAGCAGCTAGGGTATTGATTAGCCTTTGATTAATGGCTGCTGATGGTGGTGTGGATAGGGATGTAGCTGCTAAGTCGCAGGCACTTCTAGCTTGCTGTGTAGTCTTTGCAACTTTAGGGCGGGCCTCTGGGCAAGAAGATGCAGACACTGGCAGCTGGGAGTTATCTAACAATGGCTATGGCCATGCGCCATTTGCTTAGCATTTCACAACCCACATGATATCCACCAAACGCCAGGGCTCATTCAGTTTCTCCCCTTCCTACAACCCTGTTTCTATAGCTTCTGGTAGATTCTGTGAAACTCTGATATTATGATCCATAAAACCCATCCTTTATGTAAGACCCACAGAATCCATTTCTGTTGCGTGCAAACAAAAACCCTGACTGATGTACCCTGCTGTCCCACATTTAGAACAAAATAATTTGTAAATAACATAACTGGGCATTTTTAAAAATGTCTTCCCAAAGTAACAGTGAGAAATTTAAATTAAAAAAAACATGTGTGCCCAGGTCTAGCCTCCACCGTCTCCCACTTGAAGGACAATGGCAAGGGTAGCATGTGGCCAGAGCTGCTCGCTGTGTGACTTTGGCAACAGCTCTGGCCACAGGGCAGTCACTGCCTCTCCCGTCTCGGCTGCGCTCCTCCTGGCCCCGCCCACTCCACTTCCTGGAAACAGCCACCAGAGGGCACCTGTGAACACTTAAGTCAGTTCATGTCCCTCCTCTTCTCAGAACCCTCCTGTGGCTCCCAGAGCAAAAGCCAAAGTCCTCCCTACAGCCCACATGGTTCTATACGCTCTGCCCTGTCACCGCCCTGCCTTCACCTCCTCCCACTGCTGCCCTCATTCTCTCTAATGCAGCCACACTGGCCGTGTAGCTGTCCCACGAATGTGTCAGGCCTGGTCCCAACTCAGGAACATTGCACTTGCCGTTCCTTCTTCCTGGAATGCTTTTTCCTGGATATCCATGGAGCTTGCTTCCTCAATTCCTTCAATTCATTTGTTTGTTTGCTCTCTCTTAGTATTTTTAAAATTTTATTTTTATTATAGTCGACATACAATATTATTATATTTTAGTGTCAAATACACAATGAGTAAACATTTCAATACCTTATGAAAGTGATCACAATAAGTTTAGTAACCATATGTCACTGTACATAATTATCATGTTATTATTGACTCTATTCCTTATGCTGTACATTACATCCTCATGACTTAATTCATCACTGGATGTCAATACTCCTTAATCCCCTTCCTATTTTCCACTCAAGCCCCCAGCCCCTCCCCCTTGGCAACCATCAGTTTATTCTCTTCATTTCTGTTTCATTTTGTTTGTTTTCTTTTTCAGATTCCACATATAAGTAAAACCATATGGTATTTGTCTCTCTCTGTCTGACTTATTTCATTTAGCATAATACCCTGTAAGTCCATCCATGTTGTCCCAAATGGCAAAATTTCATTCTTTTTTTATAGCTGAGTAATATTCCATTGTATATATGTAGCACTTTCTTATCCACTCATCTATTGATGGACACCTAGGTTTCCTCTATATCTTAGCTATTAAAAACAATACTGCAATGAACATAGGTGTCAGTTCTTTACTGTCAATGAGGCCATCCCATGTCATCTGATCTAAAATTGTACACAACCCTGTTTTAAAATGTAGGTTTTTTTATCACTCAGGTAAGGTAAGGCCCAACAGATCAAGAGACAATTGCCATTGAAAAGACAATTTGTTACTGACAGTTCCCAAGTGAATGAGGCACACCGTGCTATGCAGGGCCATGGTAAAGCACCAGAGTCAGTCAGGAGGCAGAAAGAACAAAGAGAAAACATGACCAAGAGTCTTTGCAGAAAGGAATGGGTGGGGCAAGGTGAACAGGTTTGAGATTGACTAGTCTGAATAATTTCAGCAGATTCTGGGGAATAGGAACAGTTCCCAGTTGTTTGATACCTGGCCCTGGGGTGATTAAGGCAGGTGGGTAGTGGCCCAGAGTGTGACAGCCCTATAAAGAAGGTGGTTGGGGTATGTAATCAGGATTGGAATTCTTTACTAACTCTAATAGTTGGTTAACCTTGGAAGGGCAGTTTTTCCAGGCTCAGCCAAACCCCAGGTAAAAAAGCATCAGAAACATGGTTAATACAACCTCCCACCCCTGTACTGCCCCTTCCCCTTTACTGTGTTATTTTTGTCCATACCAGTTAACAATACCTAGCATACTGTATAAGTGAGTTCTTTATTTTATTGTCTGACTTCCTGACTAGCTGCCAGCCCTATGAAGGCAAGAACATTAGTCTGTTGGAGTGCCTGCTGTAACTCCAGCACCTGGGACAGCGCCTGCCACATGAATGAATGCATGAACTGAACCATATGTTCCGTGAGTTATCCAACAACTACTCTTCAGCAGTTGGTATGAAAGTTCAGTGCCTGCATAGAATCTTAGTCTTCTCTGATTTGCACCTCGAGCACAATGTTTCCTTGCATCTCCAGCAGAGCAGAATATCTGCCTGGCATTCACAATCTGATATTGGGGAAAACACGTACCATGTGACCATGTACTACTTGGACTTCAGCAATTTACAGGAGTGAGAGTCCTTGGGAATGAGGACCCTCATTCTAAGTCAGTGAAAGGGGTTGCTTCTCTCTGGAAGTAACTCTCGGTCACACTTTTCCTTCACCCCCTCCTCTGTCCTAAAAATAACCAGGATGCTGGGAGCTTGTTAAGGCTGTATAGAGCTATTTTTAACCTTAGGATCCTGGAGTTGTGACCAGGTTGAGTTTAGCTACTGCAAAAGGATGTCGGTGGGGAGGTCTCACTTCAGGGAGGTTTTTGAGCATCCTTATAATGTGCAAGTTCTGATTTCTGATTTAATAGGTGATGTAAATTAAGTTGGGGGGAAAGAAGCAGAGGAATGAGAGAAATGCAAGAATTAATTCATTAATTTAATGTCAAGCTCTGTTCTGAGCACTAGAGATACAGGAGGAAGCAAAACAGACAAAAATATGTGCTCTGGAAATGAACAAGATGAGCTTAGAATGTCTACTTGTGTCAAAAAAGCAAGGGAAGGACTTTCAAAAACTAAAGAACTTTGTGAAAAGAACATATGAACTAGATTGAAGCGGTGAAAATTCGGATAGCATTCTACCCAGTTAGTCAAAAACACATGTTATAAAAACCTTGCTTATTCCCAGCCAGGGAACTACCCACATAAAACAAAAAACAAACAAACAAAAAAACACCTTGTTTACAAATGTTAAATGTAACTTCTCAGAGCTCCAATCAGGGCAATTAAATAAACAGACTGTCTGGAAGTTTCACATTACAAAAATAAATAGCCAAATGTTGGGGACTTTTAAAGAGCAATATTTCCCCTGGGATAGTCATGCTGAACCATGGATTAATCAAAAAAAAAAAAAAGTATTCTGTTGCCCTAAAAAGTATTCTGTTGTCAGGAAGTGTCATTTCTGAGTGACTTATTCTAATTTAGAATAATAAGAGCTATCAATTTCTGAGACTTTTCTAGGTACCAGTCACTGTTCTACATGTGGGAATATTTATATTTCTAGCAAGGAATCCAGGTGCTCAGAAATGAAATGCAGAGAAACTGGTTAAGGGTACAGACACCGGAGCCAAATATTGTGGGTTTAAATCTCAGCTACTCCATCTATTAGATGGTTGACCTTGTGCAAGTCACTGTACCTCTCAGAGTCCCTACCCCAGTCTACAAAATGGGCACAATAATCTTAGTATCTCCCTTCTGGGATGGTTATGAGAATTAAATTATCTGATGGTTTGTGGATAAAATGCTAGAATAGTGCCAGACATACAACGAAGGTTATATAACTAGTTGTCAAAATTTAAAATGAGAAGTTCCTGTATTGAAAAGTGATAAAGACATGGAACCAAGATGTAGGAAACCTGTGTTCAGCTCTAACTCTACCAACATCTGACCATGTGACCATTTTAGGATCTCCCAAATTAGCAACCATTCTACTGTCTGAACCAGGCCTTACGTTTTTATTGCTCACTGCAATGTGGATATGATGGAAATTATAAGACATCAAGCATTAGGAGCCAGTTCAAAACACTTTACTGGTTTTTTATTCTCCATCAAACACAAAGCTGTTTAATGCTCAAATATTACTAATGTGTAACCATCATGGTTCACCTAATTTCCAGGGACATGGAAGGACAGCATTTCTGGGCCCTCCTGTTCTGACCAATGAAGTAGAAGAGGAAGTATCATGTGTTCTCTCCAAGTGGAAGTATTTAAATGCCACCCTGAGGCCTCAGGTTCTTCTTCCCACCAAGCTTATGCTGCTTTCCAGCCACAACAGTAGAACTGAGTTGTTGCCACAGAGACCGTATGACGTGCACAGCCAAAAATATTTACTACCTGGCTCTTTACAGAAAACATTTCCCAATCCTGTTGAAACCACCAGGACTGGGGAGTTGTTGCCGTAGCACAATGTAGCACATTCTGACTGATGAACTGTTCAAAACCTGGTTCTCATCTTGGAAGGTTCAAGGCACATGAATTGCTAGCATGGTGGATTAAAGAGACCACAATCTTTTTTTTTCTACTCTTCCCATCAAGAAGTGACCAATGGAATGTGGCAGATGTAATATCCTGGAACTTCTAAACCCAGGTCTTAAGAGGACTGGCAACTTTCATTTTCTCTCTCCCAGGAAGCTCGGGCAAGACTGAGTGAGGAGAGGCTACTTGGAGAGAGGAGCTCTCGGATGTCCCAGCCCTGCCCTGAATCAGGCACACAGGGGACTTCAGCCTATACCATGTAGAGCTGAAGAACTGTCCGGCTGAGCCCAGTCAAACACAGAATCATGAGAAATAATACCCATTATTGCTCTAAGCCACTAAGTTTGGGGATAGTGTTACTCAGAAATAGATAACTGCAATGGGTACTGTGGGTGAGAATTAAACCTTTATTGTTTTAAAGCCCCTAAAATTTAGCCTATCCTGACTGACCCACCCTTACTCTGTTTACCTCTGCTCAAAACCGGGAGTTCAAATATCTAAGCAGGACATTACCCTTAAACAAACTGGTCTTGGAGGAGACGCAAGGTGTGCCTGCTATGTATCAAGAACAGTAGCATGTCTAGATGTCTGTTTTTCCCTTTTATTACCCTGGTGTTATCCAAAAACAATTGGCAAGTCTCTTTTCTCTAATAGAAAGAATAGGTAGTGTTTGGTATTCAACCATATGTTCTGCATTTCCCAGCCTCCCTTGCAGTTGGGACAGACCCATGTGACTCATTCTAGTGAATGGGTTATCACTACTGCGCAGAGGCAGTTAAGAGCTGGTGCACCTCCTCTGGCCTTCTCTTCCCCTCCCCAAGTGGCATTGGAAGTCATGTGAGTATGGTGCTGGTGCAACATGGAGGAAGGCTGGCTCTCTGAGTCACTGCTTGGAAGCAAGCCAAGATAATCAGCTTTACAGAAAGGAGATACAAACCTGTGCTTGGTCACTAAAAGTTTCCAGTTTGTTTGTTAATGCCACTGAACAGAGCCTTACACTGACTATGGAGCCTAATTTCTGGACAAAGGAGGAATTCTCATGGAAATTTTGCTGATGTTACATGTCCTTTTTCCTAAGCTACAGTTTGCATAATGTATTTTCCAAGAGGAACTCGAAGAACTAATATCAATAGACAGCAGTTTGCTGATCCCATTTGTTTTCATTAGAGAGGAAAAATCATTTATTACACAGTGAATGTCAAGGGGATGTAGCCAAGAGCCTCTTCTGGGACATAAGCAAGTCATGTCACCAATCTGGGTCCCAGTTTCTCCATTTGAAAGTTTAAATGGAAAGGTCTCTACAATCCATTCACTTATCAAGAAAAACTTACTTGATTTTAATACAGCCTGGATAATTTGGGAAAGGGGAGCAGAGAGGCAAGTTGGAAATAAAATTGCCCTTCATGTAACAACCCCTGAAAATAACAAAAAGGTTATAGAATGAGAGCAAGGAATCTAAAACTTCTCTACTCCTAGGGTACTTCCTGTCCTAAATTTAAAGTTGGCAGAGCTTTCAGCAACATCCTCAACTCTCTTTCTGCCAACAGACTCACTGAAATTAACAAATGGCCTGTTTTCTTATGTTTGGTCTGTCCTCAGTACAGGAATGGTTCTCCGTGCACATAACTGATTATGTCCAAATTTACATCCAGTTTTCCTCTCCTCTCTGTATTGTGTTGTGTCCTTAGTCAGAAAGGTCATGTTCATCAAATTAGAACATTAGAGCTTGGCAGGCATCCATTTCATGTAAATGCCTACATTCCTGGGAAAGGATAAGGAGAAAAAACTTTTGCAAGAGAGAAATAATTATAATAACAGCTCAGGCACAGCCCTAGAGTTGGACATATATTAAATTTGGCAACATTGGACTTTATTTTAATCACCTGATTTTCTCTGTGGTATATGATTTTGTTTGCCCAAACCATTCCAACAAATTTACCATGCATAAAAAATGTAGTTGTCATACTAAAATGCAAATTATGAATAGTGATGATCTAAAATAACACAAACAAATCGCTAACACCCTGGTCTAAGCCTGCATCATTTCCCACCTGGACCAGTGCATTGTTTCTGCCTCAGTCTCCTACCCTCTACAACCCTGCCAACACACACACACACACACACACACACACACACACACAGCCTGTTCCCCCCACAGCAGCCAGAGGGCACCAGTGAATATATGAATCAGGTCACAACCATACCCTGCTCAAAACTCTCTACAGTTCCCATGCCACTTGGAGTAAAAGCCACAGTCCTTTTCTTGGCCCACAGGACCCTGCACAACCCACCACCACCACCTCCCTGCCCTCATCCTGCCTCAGGGCCTTTGCACTGGTTGTTTCCACTGCCTAAAAAGCACTTCCATCCAGCTGGCTCCTTCACCTGCATCAAGTGTGCTCAGTTCTCATATTCTCAGTGAAGCCTACCCCTGATCATCATCCTATTTAAAACTGCAACCCACTCCCCAGCACTTCCAATCCCCTTACCTTGTTCTATATTCTTTCTTCCATAGCACTTACTTATATTTATGTTTCATGTTTGCTGTCCATCTCCCCTCACTCAAATCAAAGCCCCATGAGGGTAGGAACTTATGTTTATTTGCTGCTATAATATATCTCAACCACCAGGCCCATGATAGGTAATAAATATTAATTGAAGGAACAGATGACTAAGCAAATGAATAAAAGACTTGCTTTGGAATATCTAATTTTGGAATATCTCAGCTTTGACCTATCTTGATTCTTATTTCCTTTTTCCTCTTGAATATATCTTGTTTGAGTTCAAATCCTATTCCTCAGTCCTCCAAAATTCTATCCACAGGCCACATAGTCCCCGTGCCCCAACTTTCTGTATTGTTACTAAACCAGAATCTCATGAAATAGTACCAACATTTGGACCTTTCTGAGGCCATGACAGCTCTGCAGTGTTCATATCAGCAGAGACCAGGCTTTCTCAACCTTGGCACAGTTGGATCCAGATCATTCCCTGCAGTGGGGACCTATCTTGCCTTAACTATAAGGCTTATAGGATGTTCACAGCATCCCTGGCCTCCATCCACTAGATGGCAGTAGCACTGCCCTGTCCCCATTTGTGACAATGAAAAATATCTCCAGACTTTCCCAAAGGTTCCCAGGGAAAACCCACCCCACAGTGAGAGCCACTAGGTTAAATGCTCTTTGAAGATTACCAAACCCACACCCTGGGAAGCTTCCCAGGTAGGGCTCTTTGAGTTCACAGTTAAACTACCACCAATTTTTTTACCCATTTTAGACAAAATACAAGTGCACGCTATAGCCAAAAGTCCCCTAGCCATGCCCCGAGGCAACTGCAGCACCACTTCCATGATACTTCTGCAAAATGCATAAATCAAGAGAAAATATCAGACAAACCCAAACTGAAGGACATTCTACAAAATATCATCCCAGGCTGAAAGAGACTGCAGGGACCCAATGACTAAATGCAACATGTGACTCTGAATTGGACCCTTTTAGCCCTAAAGGATACCACTGGGACCACTGGTGAAATGCAATGGGGTCTGGGCATTAGGTGGTCATATTGGAGCAAACGTGCGGTCCTGATTTTCACAGTTGTGCATTGGCTTTGCAGGAGAGTCTTCTTGGGTTTAGGAGACACCCTTGGAAGTGTTAAGGACTAACATGCATTGTGTCTGCAACAGACTCTCAAATAGCTCAGAAATGCTGACCTTCAGGGGATGTAGGTAAAGGGATTATGTGTTCTGGTAGTATTTCTGCAAACTTTATATATAAATTGAAAACTATCTTTTTTAAGGTTTTAAAAAAAATCACCCAGTCATTTAGCATAATTTTATTATGGTCTATAATATGAGATAATAGAATTATATCCATCTTAAATTTCTTAAAGTTGGTAATTACACTGCAATTATGTAAGAGAATGTCCTTGTCCTTAGGCAATGTGTACTTAAGTATTTGGGAGCAAAAGGTCAGGATGTCTGCAACTAACTCTCAAGAGGTTCAAGAAAATAACAACAATAATAATAAAATTTGTGTGAATATGTATACACATATATACATTTATATAAGGAGAGAAACAGACTGAGACAAAAATAGAAAGAGAGAGAGAGAGAGAGATGAAACCAACATGGAAAATATTAACAGGTGGGGAGTCTAGGTGAAGGGTTTATGAATGTTCATTGTGCTGTTGTAGTAATTTTCCTAGAAATTTGCACATTTTCAAAATATAATGTTGGAAAAAGAAGTCATCCAGTCTATCGCCTGAATTTTTATTATTTCAGGTATGATATCTGGGTATCAAAATGTGCCCTTAGTTAGAACCCCATAAAGAAAATAAAGGAAGAAAATTTGAGACTTTCAAAATATTTGGTGACCACTGCACATTAGCCACAAATGCTCTACTTTTCAATCTCCTGCCACAGCATCTATTCAGCAATATCCTGTCGTCCAGATTAGAAAGCTGTGTCCCTCCTACTGAAAGGAGGAACTCCTTCAAGATTTGCATAAACCCGTTTTGGAGCTGGACAACCTTAGGCTAGATGTGAATCTTGGAATATGGGTTGTTACACTATTTTGAAACTGGTGAGAAAACAAATTGAAGTAAAACAAGGCTGTCCATGCGGAGGCATCCACAAGACAAACCAGGGGACCAGTCAACACCCAGGACAAGTAGAACCTTCTCTACCCTTCTGGCAACAGATTGAGTGGGAGGAGTTGATGGATGGGGAGATGATGCTGCCAAAATCCCAAAATAGAGCTGTTGGAAATGCCTTTTCCCAACATGTCAAACAAATGCAGAGTGGGGACTGCAACATCCCAGAGTGACTGAATGTCAAGCAGAGACTCTGAGAAAATAAGAGCGAGAACAGAAGCTATGCACGAAAAACATACCCTTTTCATCTCATTCCAAATCTGGGTCAAAATACTCAGCTGTGAAACCAGGACACTTTCTCAGCTGTCTGGGAAGCAACACCACCTTATGTGAGTCTATCAGGGTGCCAAAATAGTCGGGCCTCCTATTAGCAATTCATTTGATATACATTCATGGATTGCTTATGTCCCAGGTGCTTTAACGCTCTGGAAAACACAGTGGATTCTCCCAGGTCCTGCCCTGGGAGACTTAAAGTCCAGTGAGAGAATTATTGGTTGTTGAATTATTGGTCTTTTTTCTTCACTTCTCCCCTGGCCCACACCCTGCACCATGGGACTTTGCTGTCATTCTCACTAGGGACAGAGTTGCTGCCCTTTGTGTTTTCAAATATAGTGTATTAATAGACATGATAAGACCAAGAGATCAGAAGACAATTTCCATTGAAAGGATAATTTATTACTCAAAGTTTCCAAAAGGAGGGGAGCATGCCAAGCCACGCAGTGGCACACAGATAAGCACCAGGGTCAGCCAGGAGGCAAAGGAAGGGGGAAATGTGGGTAGGAGATTTTACTGTGGTTTCCATGGAAAGAAACAGGTGAGACAGGGTACACAGGCTTGGAGTGGGCTCTATGATGTAAGGCTGCCCTTAGTTGTTTGAGACTGGCCCTGGGACAATTAGGGCAAGTCAACAGTCACCCAGAGTGTGAAAGCCTAATAAAGGAGGTGGCTGGAGTGATAACTCTGGATTGGTTGATTTGCATAGCAAAGGTGGACTAATAGGCAAGTTGTTTACTATCTCTAGGAAGAGACTAACTCTGGGAGACACAGTCCCTTCAGTCAACAAAGCCTCAGATGTCAAAGCACTAAAATAGAGAAAATAAAAGATGAAGTTATTACACCTTGACATTGAGCCATCTGACCAGCTCTGGTCAATGGAATGTAGTGGAAGAATCACTGTGCCATTTACAAGGGTAGGCCTCAAGAGACTTCCTCACATGTTTCCATTTGCCTTCTTATCTCTGTCATCACCAGGAAGAAAGCTTCCCCCGGAAGCTACTCCTTTGGCCAAGGCCCCAGAATAAACACACTCAGAGCAGCCCAATCTGCACAGAGAAGCTCAAGTATGAATCAAAACCACCCAGCTAGGGAGTTCCCTGGTGGTGTAGTGGCTTAAGGTCTCAGCGCTGCTGCTATCAACGCTGTGGCCTGGATTCATTCCTGGCCAGGGAACTACCCACATACCACCCCTGCAAATTTAAAAAAACAAACAAACAAAAAAACCACCCAGCTGATCCCCACCTGTATCAGACAAGTCCCAGCCAATCCTTGGACATTTAAGCAAGAATAAACTATTGTTACATTTGGAACATTCACCAAAATAGCCCATACACTGTGCCTTAACACAGTCTCAATAAATTTTGAAAGACTGAAACAATGCAGAGTATGACCACATGAAATTAAACTAGAAACCAACAACAATATGATAACTAGAAAATTACCAGTTGTTTGGAAATTTAGCCACATATCTCTAAATAACCTATAGATCAGAGAAAAAAAAATCAGAGTGGAAATTAGAAAATATTTTTAACCGAATGATAATAAAAATATAACATGTAAAAAGTTGTGAGATGCAGCTAAATCAGTGGCCAGAGGGAAATGCACTTTTGAAGATTTTTTTTTATTTGTTTGTTTGTTGTTTTGTATGTGGGTAGTTCCCTGGCTGGGAATCGTACCCAGGCCACAGCGTTGACAGCGCTGAAGCCTAGCCGCTACACCACCAGGGAACTCCCTTGAAGGTATTTTATTTTAAAGTTTAAACTATTGCTGTTTCAAGACACTGAGTTTTGGGAGCTCTTTTCTTATGCAACAGTAGCTGACTGCTACAATAACTAGCATTTACATTGTATTGATTATGTGACAGGCACAGTTCTAAATTTTATATGTATATAATTCATTGAAACCTTAAAAGAATTATAGAAGGAAGGAAAATACAGTATACAGTAGACTGTCTGTTAACCAGAACTCAAGCAACTGTACTCCTTTGCTGGTTGCTTTGAGAGTGCTGATTGCTTGAGTGCCAGTTAATGGAGAGTCTACTTACATTTATCCAGCATCTACCAATCCCCATGGTGCCAGTTGACTGAGAAGCTACTGTATTGTCACTTTTCCTTGTTTTAGATCCACATCTAAACAGCCACCGAGGTTCTGTGAATAGCTAATTAGGAGCAAAGTTCAGATTCGAATTCAGACTGACTGGCTCAAGTCTAGGTTCTTAGCCACTGTGCAATACTGCCCCTAGAGGAGCAAGCTCATAATACAACATTGTGATAAGGGCTCTTAATTCACAGAGGTGGAGTCACCTCAGAAAATGAGACCGTGGAAAGAAGTGATGCTTGACATAGGTAACAGAGTACAAACGAGATTATCTAGGTGGCAAACAGAAAGCCAAGGCTGATGAAAACGTTGTGTGGAGGACTGCAGGCCTGATAAACAGCAGAGTTCAGTGTGGTTGGCCCACTCTCTGCTCCCTCCTCCCCCAATTCCTGGAAAACACTATTCTGCTTTCTGTCTCTACAGATTTGCCTATTTTGGACATTGCATGTAAGTGGAATCACACACTATGCAACCTTTTGTGTCTCACTTCTTTTTCTGAGTGTAATGTTTTTAAGGTACAGCCACACTGCAGCATGTATCAGTGCTTCATCCTTCTTTGTAGCTGAATAATATTCTACTGTATGGATGGACCACATTTTTTTTAAATTCATTTTCATTGTTAGACTTATTGGGGTGACATCTGTTAGCAAGGATTACATAGGTTTCAGGCATACAACTCTACAGTGCATTGTCACCTTGTTGTATAATAAGTTCACCACCCAGTGTGAGTTGTCTTTCCATCACCTTATATCTAGCTCCCCCTCCCTCCTTTCCCACCCCCTCCCCTTTCTCCCCTCCCTAACTCATTCGTCCCCAAATTAAACTATTGATTGTGTCCATGGGTTGTTTGTTTGTTTGTTTATTTCTTTTCTCTTTGTTGCTTTTAGTTTTATATTCCACATTTGAGTGAAGTCATACAGTTCTTTGTTTTTTCTGTCTGGCTTATTTCACTAAGCATGATGATCTCCAGGGGATGGACCACATTTTGTTCATCTATTCATCCTTTGATGACATTTGGGTTGTTTTCATCTTTTTACAATTGTGAATAATCCTGCTATAATCATTTGTGTACAAGTTTTTGTTTCCAAAATATCTGTTTCTAGTTCTTTGGGGTATATACCTGAAAATGGATGCTTGTGCTATTTTTGCAACCTTTTTGTAAGTCTCAGCTTATTTCCAAGTAAAATGTTTTTTAAAATAAACTAACCAAATTCCAGGTAAGACTTGTTAATAAATTCACATTCATGGAGCAAATTAGAAGGAGAAGGTAAGTAAAGGATCTCCAAATGTGTTGACAGATCTCCTGTGCCCTCCTGTGGGCATCGTGCACCAGAGTAAGTAGTGCAGCTCATCGGTGGAGTCATTCATGACACATAAACACGTGCTCATGCACCCGTGCACGCACGCACGCATCCACTAACAAAACTCCAGGCAGTGGCAAGGCAAACAAGGTTCGAGTGAAAGCTGCGTGAAGCACACGATTTACAACACAGTGCCATTCATGCTCATGGTTTGGGGAGCCTCCTGAGGCCTGAAGATATCCTATGGCTTGACCCTGGTGGTGATTACATGGCACATACATGTGCAAAAAGTCATTGAGCTGCACGCCTGTGATTTATTCAGTTTTGGATCTAAGTTTTAGCAAGAGCAAGCCTTTCCTACGCCTGCAACTTCCCCACACCCAGCAATTAACTGCCCCTCCTCAATTTCCAAGGCTCCCTGTCCACACTTCAAATTTGCCGTAATTATATAGACCAAAAGTTGGCAAACCTTTTTCCTTAAAGGGATCAGGTCGTAAATATTTTTAGCTTTTTGAGCCAAATGGCCTCTGTTGCAATGACTCAACTCTGCCAGCTATAGCATGAAATTAACCATAGACAATACTAAGCAAGTAAGCATGGCTGTGTTTCAATAAAACTTTATTTAAAAACACCATAGTTTGCCAGCCTCTGATATATACCACATTTTAACTGCTTCATCTGTCACCTCAATCAAGTGTAATTACCTTGAAGTCAAGGGCAAGTTTTCCATCTCTGTGTTTCACCATCTGGTTCAATGCCTGACAAAATAAATGATTGCCCATTAACAAATCAATAAGTGATTTATTGTTCACTTAGCTCAAACTTAGAAGAGGGAGAAAAGCAAAGTTAAATAATATAAGGGAGTGGCAAAGGATGCACCCCCACACACTACGCATAAATCACTTCCAAGTAGCCCCCTACTGTGAGGGTTCTGGCTATCAGATTCAACACAGGTTTCCTGAGAATAGGGTTTTCATTTGGGGTGACAAAAACATTCTGGAACAAGGTAGAGGTGATGATTGCAAAACACTATGAATGCACTAATGGCACTGAATTGTTTGTTTTTAAATGGTTAATTTTGTTTTGCGAACTTTGCTTCAATTTTTAAAAGCAAACAGTGATAGATAATTTTGAAAACTATGTTCAAAAAGAAAGACAAAGGCTCCCCCTGGCGGCTACGTGGAGAATAAACTATATATATATTAAGGCAGAAACACAAGCTGGAGGTACCAAATCCTTGAGCTTCAATCATTCTACTTCCATTAGTTCCATTATTTCTAAAATACTTCTTAAGGGGCACAGAATTTTTGGTGTCAGTGCTACTGGGACCGCTTAGCTTCCTTACTCTTGGGAAATGCCAGAACTTAAAGGTGCTGCCACTGTGCAAGCTTGTGAGACCCAAAATTTGATCACCTCAGACCCATACATCCAAACATTGGAATCTTGTAACAGTGGCTTCCTACATACCAAGCAGCACATTAATCTGTATTATCTTGACCGTATCCCTGTGAGCTGATGGGCTGTTGTGTCAGCATCTCTGCATCAGACCCTCTGGTGCCCTCAGCCCCTTCAGTTTTCAGCCTCGGGGGACAGCTGTAAGCCCTCAGTTACCTCTTTCTTACAGTGTCCCATTTCAAACCTACATCACACCTTTCCACTTTCTCCAGACTTCTGTCACCCCTCAGGTTGGAGAAAAGTGTAAAGTTGAAGACCCCAGGGTGCAATTGGTTATGGTTAACACTGACATAACCCATCATGTGCCCCCTGACAGGATATACTCAAAGGGTATATCAAAGGGACTGCTACAGGCTGAATGCTTGTGACCCCACCCAATATGGTGAAACTTAATCCCCACTGTGATGACATTAGGAGGTAAGGTCTTTGGAAGGTGATTAGATCGTGAGGATGGATCCCTCATAAATAAGATTAGTGCCCATATAAAAAGAACTCTAGAGAGCTCCCTAACCCCATCTGTCATGTGAAGATACAGCAAGAAGATGCCATCATTTCTTTTTTAACTTAATAAAAAAGCCTACCTCTGAAATCCTGTTTTGTTCTTCCTGGACAGGGGCATCCAGCTCTTGCTGTAACTGAATTGGGAGCCCCTGCCTCCTGCTCTGTGGACACTGGCTCCTGGGTCGTAGAGAAGCCACAGAGACATCCCTTTCTTCCCTTGCACGCTCCCTAGCAGCTGGGAAGGTCTTCACACCCTGATCCCTCAGCTTTCTGCCTGGTGACACTGGCATTCAAAAATGAGAGGGGCGCTCCATGACAGGAGTTGTGTCCTTCCTTCCTTCCTCCCTCTTTCCCTCCCACATCACTTCTATGAGTTCCTGCCAGAAATGCATAACCTCATACCTAGTATAATCAAATTACAGAGACAAAAAAAAAAAAAAAAAAAAGAAGAAGATACGGCTGCCAAAGCCTGGCAGGCACATGGGGACTTGGTATTTAATGGGGACAGAGCTTCAGTTTGGGAAGATAAAAAGAGTTGTGGAGATGGACGGTGGTGGTGGCTGCACGACAGTGTAAATGTATGTAATGCCACTGACTTGGAACCGTAAAAATGGTTAAAATGGTAAGTTTTATGTTATGTCTATTTTACCACGAATAAAAACTGATTTTCCAGGTAGAGACCTATGGTCATCTTTCTATAAGCAGTTGTAAAAAAATTCATAATCTCACTCTAATTGTGAGAAAACATCAAGAGGGACATTCGATGAAGTACCTAAACAGTATGCTTCAAAAATGTTAAGATCATGAAAGACAATTAAAGACTGAGGAACTTTCACAGACTGGAGGAGACCCAGCAGACTTGACAGCTCAATGAAATGTGCTGTCCTGGGGGGGTTCCTGGGCCAGACAAAGGACACTTGTGGAAAACCTGGTTAATTATTAAGAATATCTATAGTTGACTTAATAGTATTATACTAATGTGGGTTTTTTGATTTGGGAAATCTCTGGTTATGGAAGATGTTAACATTTGGAGAAGTGGGGTTAAAGATATACAAGAACTCGCTCTACTATCTTTGCAACTTTCCTGTAAGTCTAAAATTATTTCCGTTTAAAAAGAAAGGTTCCAGGTTTTGTCCCTCAATCAGTGGAGAACATGATCCAGTGGATAAATGTTCCTGCTTCCAACAGTCAAACAGACGCTGCTGAGAGAAAGCTTTACCCTGTGACCCCAATAACATACCTTCTCTTGGTTTTTCCTCCTTCTTAGTCACACTGTCCCAGCTCCCTCACTCCTGCTCCCTAGGGTCATCTCTGACCAGCACCCCATCCCTTGAATGAACTTTAGTCAGGCTTCTCTGAGCCCTCTTCCTGATTAGGCCTCATCCTTGGCATCCTAAGCCCAGGTTAGCAAGAACCTGGACCCTTGACACTAACTAAGTTCCTTTTAATAACTGTCCATCCATGATTCCCCCACAGCTGCCCTTGCTGTATTAGGAGTTGAATTCAATCTCTCTCTTCTATTGGAATAGTCTTGAATAAAGTCTTCCTTGCCTGTTTAACTCTGTCTGGTTCCATTTTTCTTTGACACCTCCCAAATAAACAACCAGAACCCAACTCTGTGTCTTAAGGGGACCCAAAGTAAGATAACTCCCATTTAACAAATGAGAAAAATGAGGTGCAGAGAAGTTAAGGAATGCTCTCAAGGTCGCACAGCCAGGAAATTTTGGGTAAGGCTCCAACCAAACAGCCCAGCACAGAGTCTGCCCTTTTAAAGACGACACTATACCTCCTTTAAGAGTGAAAGGATTTTCCATTCTAAATTTCACTAATTTAGACCCAGATTTATGCCCCCATAATTCCCTAACACAAAACCAAACAACAACATTCTGTCCACTTATTTGTATAATGTGTGTAGAGCAGAGCAAAGTGACAGCTTGAAACTTCTCTGATTTTACTTCCAAATAATGGAGGTTGGTTCATGTCGTTTTCTCCAAAACCTACCCCCCAAACTGGTACTCCAGTTGGTATAGCAGGATGCCAAATTTCTCACATACACCTCTTACAACTTCTACAATTCTTCCTCAACAGCAACACCCAGAAGCAGTCAGTCACAAAGCTACAGCAGTAAATAAGGGATATTCCAAGGCAGGAGAAAATCATCCTTCTAAAACAGATGGAATGAGCAAAAAAGGAAGGGAAGTGAAAGGCAGCTTCTCGGAGAAGGAAGCGTCACCACCCAAGGTTGTAAAGTTCATGAACAGGGTAAGAGAAACTAAGTTGCTATAACAGACATGCAAATGTGTATACAGTTTTTTTAAAAAATGTATGAAGCTTCCTCAGGTGAGTGGTCCAGGGGTGTATGGCAGCTCTTTCGGTTTAATCACTTGGAAATTGAAAGGAAATTTTGTTCTCTTGCTCTGCTATTATCTTCCTAGGACTGCTGTAACACAGTGCTACAAACTGGATGGCTTAAAACATCAGGTATTCATTCTCTCATAGTCCTGATGGCCAAGAGTCTGAAGCCAAGGTGTTGGCAGGGCCATGCCCCCTCTGACAGCTCTGAGCAAGGATTCTTCCTCGCCTCTGCCAGGTTCCGGAGGTCTCAGGCATTCCTTGGCTGTGGCAGCATCACTTCAATCTCTGCCTCTGTCTTCACGTGGCTATCTTGCATCTATCTCTGTAATATCCTCTTCTTATAAGGTCACCAGTCATATTGGATTAAGAGCCTTCCCTCAAAAGGATCCGTGATTTTTGCAAAGACCCTATTTCCAAATAAGCTCACTACTGAAATGTTTTTACTCACTACATGTTTGACATCAAGTATGTGTGTTTTTTTCACACCAACAAACCAGGTTTGTAACTCTCCAGATGGATGTCCAACAATTCAATTCAAGTCTGATGCTAACTCCCCAAAGTTCAAATCAGATCCCATGATTCCTCTCCTCAGGTTCAATAATTTGCCAGATTGGCTTCCATAACTTGTGGAAAATGGCTTAGTTACTATTAGTGATTTATTATAAAGGATATTATAAAGTGTACAAATGAACAGCCAGATAAAGAGGTACATATGGAGAAGTCTGAAAGGGTCCCAAGTACAGGACCTTCTCTCCCATAAAGTTGGGGTACATCACCCTCCTGACACACGGATGCTTTCAACAATTCAGAAGCTCTCTGAATCCCACAGTTGAGAGGTTGTGACGGAGGTTACATTATGTAGGCATGATTGATCAAATAATTAGCCAATCATTGGTGATTGACTCAACCTCCAGCCCCTCTCCTTTCCCCAGAGGTTAGGGGAGTGAGGCTGAAATTCCAATCCCTGGTCATATTTTTATCTTTCTGGCAACCAGCTCCCATCCTGAAGTTAGTAAGGGCCCCCAGCCACCAGTCACCTCAGTAGCATACCAAACACACTCTTATCTTTCTGGAGATTTCAAGGGTTTTAGAAGTCATTGCATCAGGAACTGGGGAGGAAGGTCAAATATTATAATAAGACATGCACCTATCATTCCTATCACTCAAGACATTACAAGCATTTTAGGAGCTCTGTGCCAGGAACCTGGACCAAAAACCAAATATGCAGATTTTTTTATTTTTTCATTATAGACTGTCCCCAACTTATGATGGTCAATTTAAGATTTTTACAACGGTGCAAAAGCAATATAATAAATTAGATGAGATATTCAACACTTAATTATAAAATAGACATTGTGTGAAATGATTTTGCCCCACTGTGGGCTACTCTAAGTGTGCTGAGCATGCTTAAGGTGAGCTAGGCTAAGCCATGGGTCTGTCTGGTAAGGGAGGTGCATTATATGCATTTTCAACTTGAGATATTTTCAATATATGATGGACTTATTGTGAGGTAACCCCATTGTAAGTTGAGGGGCACCGGTAAATCACAATATTACAGTCAAAGTCACAGCTACAGGGGTTAGGACATCAACATATCCATTTGGAGGACACGATACAACCCTTAATAGCCATCACCTAGACCGTCGTCTCCACTGCAGGGTCGAGCTGGATCGGAGGAATATTCACATTCCAGCCGGAGAGAGAGCATAGAGGAGCAAGCGCCTGGAGCTTTACGGGCCACACCCAGAAATGCCACGCCTCACCACCGCTCCTTTCGCACTGGAGAGGCAGGGAGTGCCCCCTGCTGCCCACACTTGTGCAGTGGAGGCTGGGAAGGGCGGCCTCTAGGCAGGCTGCCAGGCAAACAGCAGCAGTGCTACTGCTCCGGGAGCAAAAGAAACCATTTTGGAAGACAACTGCCATTTTGCCACCAAAAAAAGCAATAATTGAATAAATCCAAACTTATGTATCCCTTTTTAAAAAGCTTTTTACTTCATATAACTTTGGGTTTTCAGAAGAGTGACAAAGACAGTACAAGGGCTCCATATACCTTACACTCAGCTTCCCCTGTCTTAGTGTCTTATGTAACCATGACGCATTTGTCAAAACTAAGAAATCCACATTGGTACAATACTATTAACTAAACTACAGACTTTTTAAAATACCACCACTTTTTCCAGTAAAATACCAGGAACGGTCGTTGCATTTAATCACATTTCTTCAGTCCCCTCCGGTCTGTGGCAGTTTCTCTTTCCTCATCTTTCTTGACCTTGATACTTTCTAAGAGTACTGGTCACATACTTTGCGCAATGTCCCTCAAGTTGGTTTGTCTGA
This sequence comes from Lyroderma lyra, assembly GCA_004026885.1. Taxonomy (NCBI): domain Eukaryota; kingdom Metazoa; phylum Chordata; class Mammalia; order Chiroptera; family Megadermatidae; genus Lyroderma; species Lyroderma lyra. The sequence goes on from PVJL010003489.1 coordinate 118,533, forward strand.
TGTTTGTATCACTTTTTGACAGCAGACAGAATTTAAATGTTATTTCCTTTAAACCTAACAGTCTCTTGCTCACAACCGTTTAATGATAGGTAAGCTTTCCGTATTATATTTTTCTAATAGCAATAAGATATGACACTAACATTTCAACACTATGCATTTGTGTGCCGCTTCCTGGAATTAGGAGCAAACTGTGAAGTAAAATGTAAGACACTTTTACTATAGCTAAAGGTCACGGGGGAACTCACAAGTTTTGAGCACTGTGCTAAAAGTTTCACATATGTTTCTCCCATTTAACCTCACCACACCCTCTGAAAACTGGGTATATAAGCCATTTTGCAGATTAGAAATATAGAGGCCGATGGCGACATAACTTGGTTGAGGGCCTACAGTCAGTGTCACTGGCAAGATTGGAATTCATGCTTCTCCACTATGCAATGCTGCTTATCAAATATAATAGGACACTTCTTCAACCAAAAACAAAACAAAGCACTTACTACTGTGAACCCCAAGAAGGAATATATCTTCTAAGAAGGGTTCCTCATGGTTAACTAGTCACAAATTCGTATCTGAACCTGGCCCCCTTGCCAACAGAGGCCTCTCATGCATGGTGTATTTCAGAGAAAAGGTATAGATTAAACCTCAACCTCCTCACTCTGCTCCTGCCAGCTGAGTCCGCCTTTATAAAGGAGTTCCTGGTATTGGATTTTCATCAGTGTTCTGAGATCTCTACCATCTAATCAAACTGCATATCCTTATTTGCATCTTTACTGACCAATCAGAGCTGCTCAATGACAACCAATCAGAGTACATGAAGCCACCCACCCAGGACTGTGCTATTTGGACCAATCAAACTGTGCAAATTTGGAGTCCTCGGTTTCATACAAATGGACCAATCAGGGCCCAGAGCCGCGACTTGCTCTGTGGCCTCCCCTTTGTCTCAGTGGAGAGCACTCTCGGTTTCCAGCAGAGTTTGGGTTTCCTCAGTTTGCAAATTTTTTACCTTAATAAGTTTTCCTTTTAACACACCTCAGATTGGGGACTTCTGTTGGCATTAGACTGGTGGCAGTGACCATTTACACCATATAGCTGCTGTATTTTTTTTTAATTCATTTTTATTGTTAGACTTACTGGGGTGACATCTGTTAGCAAGGATTACATAGGTTTCAGGCATACAATTCTACTATTTTAAAAATTCAACGACCCAGTTCTTACCATCAAGGGCCTTCCAGCTTCTAACTGTCCCCTGAATTCATTCTCCTTTTATTCCTTTTAGTAATACAACTCCTGAATTTTCATCTGGACACATAGCCCCCAGCTAAAAACTACATTGTCCAGAAACCTGGCAGCCAGGTGTGTCCATGTGACTATGTTTGAGCCAATGGGATTCAAGCAAATACAAGGGCAAGCTGGAGGTCACCGCCTTAAACGCAAACCTACCTGCCTTCCTCTCCCGCTTTCTGCTGGCTGGAGCTTGGAAGAAATCTGGGTTCTTCATTGACCTGATGGAGCACAGAAAGAGAATTGATATCCAACCCTATAGGACATTCTTTGCACCATGCTTAATTTTAATCAAAGACCTGAGTCCGTACAAAGCCCGAGGCATTAATGAAATGAAATAAAAATTTGTAAGCATTCCATAAAACCAAAGCCAAGCTACTGGTTACTGCAAAACTACTATGCACAGGCAGGTAGGTTGGCACAAACGGAAACTTCATGCAAAAAGAAAAGGGCAGCGACTCTGATAGACAAATTAAAAGGTGCACTGTGCTCCACCTTGGGGAACACAACATATGCTGGATTTCAGTCCCATTGCCATGCCTCGGCCAGACACAACCTGCAGTCAGCCACACACACCGGTTTTTAAATGAAAAAAAAAAAAAAATCAGAGGGGTGAACTTTGTATTTAAATGAATTTTATATAAAGTGAATTGTTTTCAGTGCGCTAAGGAAGTTTTCTATTGAAAGAAATCTTGCTGTGAACTCCTTTGTAGAGTAGAATTAGTCACCACTGAGTCATCTGTGCAAAATTCAGATTCGTGATCTGGTCTAAGCAAGATCTGGCTGGAGAAGTCAGGTAATTTATAGATACCATTAATAAATTAGAGAGGACTCAAAGGTAAAAGAAGAAAAAATGACATGTGGATGTGAAACGGATTGGCACTGGGAGATCTTTAAAGCGCTCCCCACCAGCACCTAGCTAATCGTGGAGGGTGCCCGCCCTGGTTGTCATTTATTTAACACATGCTCTTGGGGGTACGACAGCTTCTATCAAGCTGTAAAGTGAACGAGCGAAAAGACAAAATGGAAAATCTCAGAGAAGCTTCCCCGAGTTGGGGCAAATGAAGCAGCCGCAACCGCGTTCTCGCCCGGCCCGCCCCGTCCACGTTGCCCTGACCGCTGCGCGGGCTTTGGGGCGGTGCCCCCGGTGCACAGCCAGCGTTCCGCAGCGCCCACGGCACCCGCGGCGAGTCTCCTCCTCCAGCCTGAGCCTCAGGCCAGCGTCATGGCCCCGAGCTGTGTACCGCTTGTGGCCGCCTAGCCGGGAAGCGAGATTGGAGGGGCCCAGTGGGATCAGAAGCTCATCTGGGCGCTCTCTATGGTGCTGGGCGCCCTTTGAGGGGCTCTGGAGAAGATCCCCGACTTCCAGCCCCTCCCTTCAAAGCTGTGAGATTGGTGCATTTTGTTGGGCTCCCATCCTCAGTTTCCCTGTTTGTAGAATGAGGACTCACAGCCCCCTTCAGAGGCCGGAAAACATTCAGAAAACAGGGAACAGTGTGGACTCTGTGATGAGCGCTTGGAGGCCTTCATGGTGGGAAAGGTGGGACAAAGGGGTCCCCTTCAATAACCACCATTTTACAGGGAAAGAAACGGAGGCCCAGAAAAGTTAGTGACCCCAAGGGGCTTAGCTAGTGCTTGGCAGGAGTGAGAGGGTTGTGTTTAAATGTTGGGAGTGTGGGGGAAAATAAATAAAGTGAATTAATGAATATTGGGAGTAGGGAAAAGAAGGGAGGGCAAGAAGTAGCAAGCCAGAATGCCCACCACCTCCGGAGTACAGGCCTATCTCGGAGATGTTGCAAGTTGAGTTTCAAACTACTACAATAAAGTGAATATCGCAATAAAACAAGTCACATTAATTTTTTGGTTTCCCGGTGCACATAAAAGTTACATTTACATTATACTGTGGTCAATAGAATTGTGTCTAAAATATATATATACCTTAATTTAAAAATACTTTATTGCTAAAAAATGCTAACCATCACCTGAGCCTTCAGTGAGTAGGAATCCTTTGATCACAGATCACCATAACAAGTATAACAATCATGAAAACTTTTGGAATATTGTGAGAATTACCAAAATGTGATACAGACACATGAAGTGAGCAAATGCTGTTGGAAAAATGGCACCAATCGACTGGCTTGATGCAAAGTGGCCACAAACCTTCAATTTGTTAAAAACTCAATATCTGCTGCAAAGCAAAATAAAGTGAAGCACAATGAAATGTTTGCCTGTATAAACAGGATGGGGAAAAGGCTGAATTTAGGAGCCCAAAGAGATTTATAATTCTTTTTTGAAACAACTCCTTTGCTGGCAAATTCTTTACCCACTTGGCATTTTCTCTATGGTCAAACCAGCCTAATAGCTTCCAATCTGAGCCCCCAGTTTGGTGTCTGCCTCTACCGCTGGGTCTTAACCTCTGCACTACTGGCACTGGGGACTGGGTCACTCTTTGTGATTCAGGGCTGTCCTGTGCCTGGCAGGCAAGGTGTTGATGTTTAGCAGCATATCCAGCCTCTACTCACTAGATGCCAAGGACATCCCCCCTCCACCATTGTTACCACCAAAAATGTCTCCAGACATTGCCAAATGTCCCCGACTAGGCAAGATGGCCCCAGTGGAGAACCACTGACCTAGAGCCAAAAATTAAAAGATAGATAAATCTATTAGTTTTTCACTAAATAGGTTTTTGAATTCCTTTTTTTATAGATAAACTATTTCTTATTTATCCTCTCCTCCTCCTCTCCCTATACAGTCTTCTGGACAACTTCAGTGGGACCCTCCATGGCGCCATCAAATTTCCCTTTAGACCAGTGGTTCCCAATCTTTTTCCACTTGTGTACCCCTTTTAAATCCATTTCTATACATTGTACCCCTTGTTTTTAAATACTGACACTTTTGTTCAGTGCTTATCTTAATTAAAATAGTGGAAATGAGGTAATAAGTTAGGAAAGAAAAATTACTACACTAAAAGTACAAACCACAGATTTAATTTTACAATAGTCATAACACAGTTAAATATTGATAATGATAAGCAAGTATTTAAACATTAAATTTTAAAAACTACTTGCAAAGAATTACGATTAAAGATACACTTACTTTTACTCAGTCAACTAAATTGATCAAACAGTCTGGGTACAAATGTGTTTATATGTTTGGGAAAGTTCTAGAAATGGATTGTTCTGAAACTGCATAATGACTGGTAGAAGGTAGGTTTGGGGGAAGGGTTCGTAGCCATGTCCGCACCAATCCTCATTCGTTAATGTGATCTAATTTTGAAGTGTCTCCATTAATGGTAATTCAAACTTAACATTTATTGTTCCATAACTAATATTTTGCATATTTTTTATTTGTTTGTTTTTTCACCATTACTGATTATTTTTCACGTACCCCTCAGCGGCCCGGCACGTACCCCCGAGGGTTCTCGTACCACCGCTTGGGAATCAGTGCTTTAAACCAAGCTCATCCAACCCACAGCGCATAGGCCACATGCAGGCCAGAACGGCTTTGAATGCGGCCCAACACAAATTCATAAACTTTCTTAAAACATTATGGAAATTATGCACAGACCTTTTTTTTTTTTAGCCCAACAGCTATCATTAGTGTTAGTGTATGTTATGTGTCATCCAAGATACTTCTCATTCTCTCGACGTGGCCCAGGGAAGCCAAAAGATTGGACACCCTACACTCGCCCCTCCCCAAAATTACCTAAGCTGCCCAGCCTCCTTCCCAGTGCCCCTTTACTTCACCTTTAAATGTCTTTTGTTACATCTCTCAGGCTCCCAGCCTGGTCCCTTAAGCACATCTTTCAGAGTCAGTTCTTCCAGGCTGCTGTTACCACTTAGACAAGCTCATTATTATTCCTGATTCTAACAAGTACATTATGGTGGTGTTTAACGCAGCCACGACAGGGACCTGTTTGTGGATATTATGGTGTTTAAGCACAAGACTCCCTGGTGTTTGTGTGAGGAAAAATAAAATTTTAAACCAGCCTTTTAAAATGCTTCTGGGTGCTTAAATTATAGGAATGTCCCAAGCATCCACATAAATTATTCTGACCTGGTTAGCATTCATACAAAAAAAAATAAAAAGCCATAGAATATCCCTTTAATTAATTATCTTCTGTAGCCACCTGCCTTTCCAGGTATTCTGCACTTGTCAGATTTGGGTAATGGCCCAGAAGATTCTGTGTCCTACCAGGACTTGGGATCCTGCTCATAGAGAATGGGCTGCCCAGGATGAGCCAAACCGAATCCACTAGGAGGAGAGCAAGACAGCCTGTTTTGTTTATGACTGCATCCCCAGTGCTTAGAACAATGCTAGACACCTTGTAGCACTCAATAAATAGGTCTCAAATGAATGAATAAATGAATGAATGAATGAACAAGGGGTATCTGGCATATTTGGGTACATAAGAAACAAAGTCAATCCAAATATTTTGCTTGAGGTTTAAGATTACGTTCCAACATTCTAGAATGTATTGGTGTACTCATCATTTTTCTTTCTGTTCTGTCTACCCCTCATTTCGCAACTTTTCCTTTCAATTTCCCTCACCAGTTCTCTCATCTGACAGAAACCTCTTTCTGCCTCTTCTGGGAGGGCTCTGAGCAAGGAGCACCTTTCTGGAGTGTTCCTGGTGGCTGGAGAAGGAATTTATTACCTAGGGCACATGTTGGGGTGGGAGTGGGGAAGTCCTGTGGTCTCTAAACCTGATGTCTGTGCACCCCATCACCAGTGTTGCCCTTTTCAGAAGCTTGTCCTGTATGCTTGTGGTTTGCTGTTTAGAGAATTACCTTAATACAGGTGAGTCAGAACAGGTAGATGCATGAAGAGAAGAAACGTCATCTAGAAAAGGAACTTCGTGCTGAGGCTTTCTGCTCCTGGATGATCCGAGTCCTATTTCTTTAATCTCCATGTTTTTTCCTAGAAATCATCTCAGAAGCAACAAAAAAAGAGATGTCCTATTAAAAATTGTCAATAGTACACATTTCTTTTGGACAACACACTCCTTAAGGAGATGAAGCATCTGTGATAAAAATTCATATTTGGTCCAAGGAATGGTAGGGGTAGGGAGGTTCTGCTCCATTCCCTTCATAGTTCACTTGTCTGTATATAACCTAACTCCAAAACATTTTTTAAAAGATTTTAATTTGTCCAAATTATGGTCTTAAGGGTGATATTCTAGACACAGCTTTTTTTTCCTTTGGTGCTGCTTCTCCTACAGACGTTGTTTACTATCATGAATTGATGCAGTGACTCAACCTGGTATGATTTATGCAGAAGACCAAAGTTAAAAAAACTGCTCTCTCATTTCAACTTTGATAAACATCAATTAATTTATACAATGGGAAGGGAAAAGCCTTTTTGCTAAGCTAAACACTTCTGATTCAACAATTGTGGCATCTAGACTAAATACTAGTTATCATGCTAAGTACCTTGGCAATGTCATCCCACAAATCCTCCTCTGCCACTCTGAAGTGTCATTTTCTCCGACTTGGGGTGATGAAATTGAACCATTAACAGTAGTTAACAACTTGCCTTGGGTCACAAAACTAGAGGTGATGGGGCCCAAGTTCAAACCTCTGAATGTGAAGTTAAGAAGAAATTTGTAAGCAGATGACCAAGGTTCAGCCACAGGACCTCCCTGCACCCTGTCCACAGTGCCTTTGCAGCTGCTTTTATTGGAAGGAGTCAGACTTGTAGTTGTTCTAAAATAAAGATTTAATCTTTTCAATCCCTTAGACTAGGGCACAGCAAACTGCCCAGCCCACTTCCTGATTTTTTTGGAAATACAGTTTTATTTGCATACAGCCACATCCATTTATTTACATAATATCTATGGCTGCTTTCATTCATTGTCAGAACTGAGGAGTTGTATAGAGCCATCTGGCCCACAAGCATAAAATATTTACTATCTGTCCCTTTACAGAAAGCTGGCCAATCCTGTGTTAGACTCTAAAGCTTTAAGCCAGGACCAAAGCATGTGGTAGCCCAAACGCTGGCCTGCTTGTTTATGACTGACTGCAGGACCCTTTCACTTGTCTCTATGTCCTTCAGATTCATCTGTTAGAGGGAAATAGAGAGCCAAGAAATAGACTCTTACGTTTTGGGCATTAGGTGGTAAATAAAGGATCACTGCAACAGAGCCACCAAGAGAACAGGAAATGCCTTCCTCAGGCAGGCTGTGTTGGCATGTCCTGCATTCCTGGCCTCCTCTTACTAGCCAGAAACAAAAAATGCTTTGAGTTATTATATTTCAAAAAGCTTTTAGAAAACCATAAATGCTAAGAATGTCTTGCCTCTGCTTCCTTGCCTTCTTTCCAAACTTCAAAAACAGTGGGCTCCAAGAGATCGTCACACCCTTCCTATTGCACACATGGTCAACTATTCTATAGTGAATCAGACCAGCAGCAGACCACCAAACAGTGACCATGACCCTTTATTTGGTGCAAGTTGGCTTTGGGAAGTGCTTCATCCTTCTTCTTGGTCCCAAAACTGAGCTGCTCATCGCCGGTTGTGGTATAAAATCCACTTTCATTGCAGGTCACAATCTGATCGAGAAATGGTTCGTTGTTGCATAAAATAAGGGAAGTTGACACTTCAAAATGGCAATTTTTTAAAATTTCCGGTCAGCTCATGAGGCACCCACTTATCAAGCCTTTTCACCTTTCCAATTTGTTTCAAATGCCGAATGACCGTAGAATGGCCGACGTTGAGTTCTTCAGCAACTTCTCGTGTAGCTGTAAGAGGATCAGCTTCCACGATTGCTCTCAGTTGGTCATTGTCAACTTCCGATGGCCTTCCACTTCGCTTCTCATCTTCAAGGCTCTGGTCTCCTTTGCAAAACTCCTTGAACCACCATTGCACTGTACGTTCCTTAGCAGTTCCTGGGCCAAATGCCTTGTTGACATTGCGAGTTGTCTCTGCTGCTCTACGACCCATTTTGAACTCGAATAAGAAATTTCTCAAATTCGCTTTTTGTCTAACATCATTTCCATAGTCTAAAATAAATATAAAATAAACAGCAATAAGTCATTAGCAAACATAAAATGAGAAATGTGCATTACAATGATGTAAAACATAACCACCTTTATTTAAGAATGTTTTCCAGTATCAAAGAGAAAATTTCAACTATGAAACAAACCACAATTACTTTTCAATAGCAAGCATCAGAGCCAAGAATAGAAGCTCTCGAGAATCCAGCTTTCCTAAACATATAAAGACCAACCCCTTTTTAAAAGTCCTTTGAACTTGGTACAATAAAAGCAGTGCCTAAGTTAAGTGTATTATTATTCCTGTTGTTTGGAGGTAATACACAGGTGGCATTGAGCTCTTTAAGGCAGAGGCTTGTTCTCTCTTCCTGCTGCAGAGCCACAGAGCATGCTGGGGTCTCATGGCTTCAAGGTACGCTTCCAGACCGGGAAGGGAGGCACCCTTTCTTCTTTAAACCAGCTCTGTCTGTTTCCTCTTTGGTGACATGGGCCAAATAAGTAGCTCTCACTGCCCTGCATGGACTCAAAGTCCTTAGCATCATGACCCTCCTCTTGCCACACATAGAACATTATTTCTAAGTAGATGTTCCTTTTCAAGATTTTGTTTCCCCAAAAGACTTCAGCTGCAGAATGAGCCAGGTACAGCTGCTAATCAGTGGAGGTATGACACTGAACTTGCTGGCTTTCCTTGTCCCTCCCCTGGAGTTGCAGGATCATGGTGAAGTCACCAAGGCTCTCTGGGTGTTCTTTGTGCTCAGTGCCTGGCCGCTGGGGGAGTGGCCCACAAAGGACCTAGAGAATTGCCCTGGTGCCCTGGCCCTGAACCTGTCCTCTCTGCCTTTGGGCTTGCGTGAAGAAGAGGATTTTCTAGAATCCACTGTGTATCTGAAAAACCTAAGTATTGTCCTGATCACATTGGGATTTTACAAAGGCAAATATATATTAATAGATCTGTAATTGACTTTTCTGTTTTGCCTACAGTTGATTTGAAAACACATCAAGCAGGTTTCTTTCATTATATGTTGATTTATAACCTGAGAAAGAAACTGCATTAGTTATGAAGTGCTGTGTAACAAATTACAACAAACTTAAGTGGCTTGGAATATGTTTATCTCACAGTTTCTGTAGGGCAGGAGTGTGAGTTCTGCTTAACTGGGTCCTCTGCAGGGCTGTAATCAAGACGTGGGTCAGGGCTGTCTCACCTGAGGCTCGAATGGAGAAGGATCTGCTTCCAAGCTCATGTAGTTATTAGCAGTATTTCCCTTCACTGCAGGCTGTCAGACAGAGGGCCTCAGTTCCTCACTGGCTGTTGACCGGGGGCTGCCCCCACTTCCTTGCTTCATGGTCTTCTCTACAGGACAGCTCTCAACATGGCAGCTGGCTTCATCAAAGCCAGCAAGGGAGAGAGTCCCGTAGCAACATGGACACTACGATCTCACAGTGTATTTCATCACTGGATCATATTATGCTAGTTAGAATACAGTCACTGGGCCCACACTCGGGAGAGGATTACACATGGTGTAAAAACTAGGAAGCAGGGATCTGGGGCACCACAGAATCTGTCTACTATGGAAACCCTCTTCTCTGGCAGGAAAAAGAAATTAGCAATTGGATTTCTTTCCTAACATCTCACTGTCCTTGCCCTTGGCTCTATCAAAAGGATGAAGAAGAGTTTGGATTGCCTTAAAATGATGGCTCATTTCTCCTTTCTTTGCTGCAACACAACTGTTGATTTAACCAGTTTCCCATAACCATTCCCAGGACGATTCTCATAGTCAAGTTTCTTTTAGTTGCAAAAAACAGAAACTTGGGGGTTCCCTGGTGGTGTAGTGGCTAAGGCTTTGGCGTGCTCAATGCTGCAGCCTGGATTCGATTCCCAGCCAGGGAAATACCCAAGAAAGAAAAGAAAAAAAAAAAAGAAAGAAAGAGAAACGTTCAAACTAGCTTAGTCGCAAGAAGAGAGTTTATTATAGGGACGTCTCAAGGGACCTAAAAACTTGAAGGCCTCCAGAAAGTAAGACTCTCTCTCTTTCTCTGTCTCTGTCTCACCACATGGTTATTTATCTCTGCTTTTCTCTGCACGCGGCTAAAGATGGCTTCCCCCAAGTCGGAAGTTCTATGTTCTCAGGTCAGGCCACGAGCAGATTCCCTTACACGTCTAGATGCCAATTCTACCTGCCCAGAAGCAAAACCAATTGGCCCAGCTTGGGTTAAATCTACACCCCTGACTAATCAGTGGTGGTGGAGGATGGTCTGGCTGCAGTGCCTTCTTGGAGGTTCGATGTGCTCACACAAAGGAAGAAAAAGGGGCTGGGCAGGCACCCCAGACAGTTTTGATCACAACCACAGATCAAACATAAAATGTCTAACTTGCTTTCTGAGCTCTGAACGATGATTGAAAGGATGAAGCCAGAGCTAGGCTTAAACTGCAGCTCTCAGAGGTGGGAAGGGGCTGAAGGGCTGACGTGTGGAAGAGTGGCTGGCCCTCTATGGGTCAGGAATAGGGCTGTGGGTGTCCATAGCAGGGAAGTGGGCTTCAGCTTTATGTGAAGAACTTTGTGATGATTAAAGCCTGCCTTCTCTCTGTCATTCTCTTGTCCTCAAAAGCCTCACCATAATCCCTGAATGCTCTTCCCAGCCCACAGCTTTCTTATTCAAAATGTTTTACAAATACATTAGTAGGCACTTATTACATCCATTCCCGTGGGCAGAGCTGACATATCCCACTTTACAGATGAGCAAACAAAAGTGAGGTGACTTGGTCAGGGTCCCCAGAGCTAGAATCCAGTTCCCTTCCTGCCACCCTGCCAAGGCTGGCTAATTGCCCTCCTCTCCTTAAGTCAGCTCCCTTAGTCCCACAGGTACTGGCCAGCATTTGGCATCATTATAGAATGGCCTCTTCATATCTCAGGCTGATGTTTTGGTACCATCACCTGCCCTATATGTGAGTATGAAGAAGGAGGCTCTACACATCCCTTAAAAGCCAACTATTCTTACACCTCTCCTCCCCAGAATATTACTCACAGGTGACATTTTGTGGCTTTTCAGTCACTATCCGTTCATTCAGTTGCAAGACAAGGACTCAAGCAAAATCCAGCTGTTTCAAGCAAGATTACTGGAGCTTAACACAGCTCTAGCTTACTCCTCAGGATCTGTGAGTGTGCCTCTGCCCTTTCCCCCTTCCTTTGCCTTGCTCCTCTTCATCCAGCTCAAAGGTCACCCCTCACAGGGATCTCACTGACCCTCACTTCTGCCCACTCCCCAAAACCCCACCCTTGTTAAAGATTCCTCTGGGTGCCCATAGCCCTTATATTTAATCCATAGTCTTTATATTGAACCCAAAAGCAGTATGGCTCAGAGCTTAATGGAACAGGCTTAGCACCAGCAAATGGTGGTCAAATCCTCCACCTCTCACTAGCTGTGTGACCTTGGGCCAGTTACTTAACTTCTCTGGGCTTGTCTCTTCATCTGTAAAATGGTAATGCTAGTGTATCCATCTCTTAGGAGCAGCGTTCCCTGAGATAACACATGTAAGAGAGTAATGAGCACTGGTAAATGATCCTTGGTGAGTAGTGAGCACTCAAGTATGCAGCACCACAATTACATTGAAGGAGGAGGGAGGCCCTGCCTTAAGGAGTTATCCACCCATATCTAGCATGCTAGGAACTTCCTTCCCAGATGCAAGGACACTCCCCTCAATAAATCCCAAGGATATTTCCCTCAATAAAACAATAAATCTAAATTCTTTTTTCTGTAAGAGCCCGCCAAGGATTCGCGTCAATGCGTTAGGACCACCAATCAAAAGGCAACACCCCTTTGTCTGAAAGCCTATAAGTCCCATAAAAGAACAGGACCACTCTTTTTCCCAGCCGGAACCATGAAGGGTGCAGAAGAGAAGAAGAAGTTTCCTGCTGTGCCAGAAACTCTTAAGAAAAAGCGAAGGAATTATGCAGAGCTGAAAATCAAGACCCTGAGAAAGAAGTTTGCCCAAAAGATGCTCCGAAAGGCAAGAAGGAAGCTTATCTATAAAAAAGCTAAACACTATCACAAAGAATATAGGCAGATGTACAGAACTGAGATTCAAATGGCTAGGATGGCAAGAAAAGCTGGCAACTTCTATGTACCAGCGGAACCCAAACTGGCATTTGTCATCAGGATCAGAGGCATCAATGGCATGAGCCCAAAGGTCTGAAAGGTGCTGCAGCTGCTTCGCCTTCGCCAGATTTTCAATGGCACCTTTGTGAAGCTCAACAAGCCTTCGATGAACATGCTGAGGATTGTGGAACCATCCCTTGCCTGAGGGTACCCAAACCTGAAATCAGTAAATGAATTGATCTACAAGCGTGGTTATGGCAAAATCAACAAGAAGCGAATTGCCCTGACAGATAACACATTGATTGCTCGATCTCTTGATAAATATGGCATCATCTGCATGGAGGACCTGATTCATGAGATCTACACTGTTGGAAAATGCTTCAAGGAAGCCAACAACTTCCTGTGGCCCTTCAAGCTGTCTTCTCTGCAGGGTGGAATGAAGAAGAAGACCACCCATTTCGTGGAAGGCGGGGATGCTGGCAACAGGGAAGACCAGATCAAGAGGCTTATCAGGAGGATGAACTAGGTGAGGTTTCGACCCTGGTTATTTTTGTAACCTGTCCAGTTAATAAAGGGTGACTGCATTCACATGGAGAAAAAAAAAAGAACAGGACCAGAGTGAGTTAGGGAGCTCGGCCATTTTAGACTTTTATCTGCCGTGACTCCACTGGCTGAATAACGAACACCTTCCTCTTCTAGCTTTGTTGTTTGGGTTATGCTTTCTCTCTGCCAGGCCTAGATTCCCGCAACAACATGAGAACTGACTTGCAAGAGCTTTAGGACAGAGCCTGGTACCAAAAAATATAGAAGTAGTACTGACATGAACCAAACGAAGGAGCCTCCACCCCCTAGACTCCTTTTCCCTAGTTCCTCAGCTCTCAGTTTTATGTTTTTCCTAGTCCACAGTAATTCATGTCCATCACATAACCACCCAGTGATAGCGGCTTTGGGGCCTGCTTCCTGGGCCAATACTTTTAAATCTATTAACTGAATTACTTTTTCCTCATCTAGGAGCTATCAAGATACAAGTGATACCCCAGCAAGGCTTCCAGCTCATCCCAACTGAGTAAGTCAACAGTCTCCCAGGCGGATCTCAAGACCCCTTCCCCTTTTAGATCAGATAGGGTGAGAGCTCCATGAATCCCCAATAGGTAGGGACAATGACCATCATCAGCAGGAAGCAGATACAGAAGATGAGACCTCCATTCCCTCAATTTTCCATAGAGATTTTCCATAGAGATTTAGGGATCAAGTCTCTCAGGAGAAAAGTGAGGAAGGCATATAAAATAGGGGGGATCTTGGGACCCCTCCCATGGGACTTGCCCTGCTGGAGTAGTCACCACCCTGATACCACCCTTATACCACCCTTTCACTAGTAATCCCTGTCCCAGGCTAGGCAGCCACAGGAGGAATTTCCAGGCAAATACAAGGAGGTTATAGGGCACAAGAAGCCCACCAGTTTAAGCCAGTTCCTAACGCCTGCGCGGTGAGAGTTACAACAACCTTCATTTCACTTGAGCTTCATTATACCATCATTGTAATAACATACATATGCCCAGAAGTTCCTTAATATCATCATAACAGACTGAACTCTGGGAAAGAACATACACAGTTAGAAAAGGTGATGTAATGGGCCCCATGTCAACCAAAAGGCACCACACCCAGATGGGCATAACCACTTACAAGTAAAGAAAATAAAACTACCAAAGCCTCATTAATCATGGCTCTTGAGCCATTTTCCTGCTCAAGCCCACTCCTACCTCTTAGGATTGTACTTTCCCCTTTGCCATTCAAGGCCCTTGAGTCACTCCTGCTCAGGCCCACTCCTACCTCTTGGAGTGTACTTTCACTTTTAATAAACTATCTCTTCATTTCACCTTATTTTCCTTTCAATAAACTGCTTCTTGGTTTCACCTGTACACTTGGGTGTGTGTCTCGTTAAATTCTTTGCTTGAGATACCAAGAAACTGGACACCATGCCGAGAAGGATCCATTTTCTGGTAACATCATCTCTCACACTGCCCTTGATAAATTAATTGCCAATTGATATGTCTGCCTTATCAATGAGAAAAGGATGTGCCCTTTACTCTCAAACCCTGTGGCCTGGCATATAGCAGGCACCTAATGAACAGCTATTGAATGAACAAACAGATTCCGTTAGGCCCTAAAGGGCATAAAAGTAAATTCAAAAGCCACTTTCCTGTGCAGAGGCACAGCAGACTGGTCTGAAAGCTCTAAGTCTAAGGCAAGGACTGACCCACTTCTGTAGTAGGGCCAGACAGTAAATTTTTTAGGCTCTGTGGGCCACACACTGTTACAACCATTCGATTCTGACATTGTAGTGGCAAAGTGGCCATACACACTAAGTAAATATATGGACTTATCTGTATTCCACGAAAATTTTATTTATGGGCACTAAAATTTAAACTTCATATTATTTTCACAAATTATAAATGTTATTATTTTGATATTTCCCCCAACTATGTACAAATGGAAAAACAGTTCAGCTCGTTAGCCAGTTGGAAAGCAGGGGGCTGGTTTGGTTTGGCCCCCGTGGGCAGGATTTTGCCCGCCATTCTCCCTCTATGGCTACAGGGAGGGACATCGTGGTCCTGGAAGGGCGCCGTCATGGGAGCCGGACCTCGGATTGGGCCAGGAAGAGTGGGAGAGGCCGGAGGTGGGCCATCGTGACGGGTACGCGTTTGGAAGGGGCAAGGCCGGATTGGTCCACTCCGGCTCGCAGTGTTGGCTGTCAGTCAATCAACGTGGCGCTACCGCCTCGCCCCGCCCCACGCAGGCGTCAGCGTCAGGCGGGAGTACGCCACGCCCCCTTGCGCTCCCAGCACTCACTTCCGGGCATGGGAGCGGCGTGACGTCAGGAGGAGGGCAGGTAAGTGCGGGCTGGCGGAGGGACCTGCAGGCCGCGAGGCCCGAGGGGTCAGGCTGCTACTTCACCCGACCTCGAAGCCGCTCAACAGGGTCGAGCGCGTCAAGGGCCTCGGGGCTCTGCGGTTGTGAGCCTGATGTCCGGAGCCGGCACAGGTCCTATTCACGACCCCCAACTCAAATCACCGGTTCCGGTGGTGACTCAGACTGTGCCCTGGCCCATATCATGTCTGAAGGGCTCCTCAGTTTACTTAATCTGGAAAGTGGGACCATAAGCCCCTACCTCGTTGGGTCGTGAAGATTTTGTAAAATGACGTTCGTAAAACGGTGGACATGAAAAATAAAACTGCCAACGTTTAACTCGGCGTCAGGCGCTTGTTCTGAGAACTTTATTCAACTCAGTCTTGACAGCAACCTTATCAGGTTGATGTTTTTGTAAACCCCATTTTATAGATGAGGAAACTGAGGGCCAGGGAGAGTAAGCAACTTGCCCCAAATCAAGGCTTGAGCAAGAAGCAGAGTAGGGAGCCTAGTCAATGCAGTAGATCCTTGGCAAATGCAGTCTATAATTACTCTTGACACCAAGGACAGAGATTTCAATATATCTGCCCTACAGCCTCAGCTGTACCGTTCACTGGGGTG
This sequence comes from Lyroderma lyra, assembly GCA_004026885.1. NCBI lineage: Eukaryota > Metazoa > Chordata > Mammalia > Chiroptera > Megadermatidae > Lyroderma > Lyroderma lyra. The sequence goes on from PVJL010003489.1 coordinate 134,423, forward strand.
GTAAAACCATGTTAAGATCCCCAGCCCCTGTAAACGCAGTACTTATTCTGTGCAAGCACTTCTCAGTGTGTTATTTCATCCACAGCAACCCCCCAAAATCAGTCCTGTCGCCCTTACCCACTCTTTACCAGTGAGGAAATAAAAATTCAGGGAAGCTCAGACACTGGCCAAGGTCACTCACTGAGTGAGAAGTAAAGTTGGGATTTAAGCCCAGGGAACTGTGACCCCACAGCCTGGGTGGGCACTTAACTGTTTTGTTGGCAAAAGCATTCTTTGGTTGGAAGGGACCCTGGGAAAATTTGGTCCAGAGGCACACTTCACAGATGAAGTACCCAAGAAGGAGAGAGGTTCAGGGCTAAGGGAGAACAGTTTACATCAGGGGCTTTGCACCTTGACTTTATCGCCCCATCAGCTTCTGACCTGGGTAATAGTGACATAATACAGAGAAAATGAGGTAATGATGTCCAACTTAGTGCAGCACCTGCACACAGTAATCTTTCCAGAGCACACAGCTAAATTTGCAGAAACAGACCAAGTAGAACAAGGAGCTGGCAAACTATACCCATAGGCCAAAACCAGTCCACCACCTAATTTTGTACAGGCTCCCAGCTAAGAGGGGTATTAATGTCTTAAATGATTGGGGGAAAATCAAAAGGAGAATAATATTTTGTGACAAGTGACAATCATGTAAAATCATACAAATTTCAGTGTCCCTAAATAAAATTTTATTGGAGTGCAGCCAAACCCGTTCATTTACATATTGTCTATAGCTGCTTTCTAGCTGTGATGGGCAGTTGAATTGTTGGGACAAAGATAGTATGGCCTACAAAGCCAGGAGTATTTACTATATGTCCCTTAACAGAAAATTGCCAGTCCTCATTCTAGAATATCCTTCGGTTCCCCATAGTGTCTCTCATTAGAGTAAAGTTGAACTACTTTTAATTTGACCTAAAAGACTCCTCCAAACATGCTGGGTGTGTCTCACTCCCAGTTTAAGGAGTCCCTGCATTTATTTGATGCCTGTGTCACCCACACTGATTCTTACAGAACCTCAATCAGTTACCAGTGGTTCATCTATCAGCATTGTCCTCGGTGCTGGAGATAACAAGATGAGAGCTGGCAGAGGAGATGGACTGTAAACAAGTAAACAGACACAGGGTGATGTGATAGGAACTCGAGGGGATAAGTGACTTTGGATGAGGTAGTTGAAGCCTTGGACATAGGTGATGTTTGAGCTGAGACCTGTGACAAAGAACAGGCAGTTGGTAGAGAAGCCTTCAAGGCAGTTGGCCTGTACCTACTGAGTCTCTGAAGGCAGCCAGGAATCCAGTGTGACTGGAACAGAGTAAGCACAAGGGAGAGGGGTAAGAGGTGAACTTGGAGAGGCAGATGACGGCCCTGCAGGCCACAAGGAGGGGGTTGACATACTCAAAAGCAATGGGAATCACCTGAAGGGTTTAAGCAGGAGACCAATATTTCAGATTTATTTTTTGAGAGATCCTTCTGGCCCTTGTAGGGAGAACAGACTGTGGGAATCAAGGACAGAACCAGGAAACCAGAGGGAGGTGACTGCCCTGGTCCAGGTGAGGCATGATGGGGGCTATGGAGGGGAGAGAAGTGTCAGCTGTGAGTGTATGTTGAATGGAGGGTGGACAAGTCACTTTCTAAACAGCAGACACTGGCCTTTGGATGCCTCCTGCACCTTCAGGGAGGCTCATCACCACCACATCCAGCTCATAGCATCTTTGCAGCAAAGCCATGGACCCTCTGCGAGGCTCCCCAGGAGGGTGGGACTGGGCATTGGGTCAACACAGCACAGTCAATGTCAGTGTCTCGTCATCTTTTCAGATTGGCCACGTTTAGGGCAAGGAACAGTAGGCGGCTCTCAGGATGGTGAGTAGACTGGCTTGTGTTCCTTGGGGTTCTCTTCTGGTCTTCATCAGACCCCCATGGTAGCCCCTTCCTCCCCTAAGGTCCCTTCCCCTTCCCCAAGCTCCAGGATGGTATTTTCAAACTCTGGATTCATGATCTTTTGGTACAGTGGTTCTCAAACTTTTGCTGTGTACTAAAATCACCCAGGAAGCTTTTTTTATCTTTTTAATGATATGAAATTCACATAACATATTTAAAAAATGAATCATTTTAAAGTGTATGATTCTATGGCATTTAGCACATTCATAATTTGTGAAACCATCACCTGTATCTAGTTTCAAAACATTTCCATCACCCCAAAAGGAAACTCCATCCCCATTAGCAATTGCTCCCTATTCCCCCTCCTCCAGCCTCTGGCAACCACCAATCTATCTCCTATGGATTTGCCTGTTTTGGATATTTTATTTTAGTGGAATTGTATACAATGTGCCTTTTGTGTTAGTTTTTTCACTCAATGTCCTCAAGGTTCATCCACATGTGGCAAGCTTCAAAGTTTCATTCCTTTTTAGGGCTGAGTAGTATTCCATTATGTGGATGGACCACATTTTGTTTATCCATTTATACATTGATGAGCATTTGGGTTGTTTCCACCTTTTGGCTATTATGAATAATGCTGCTGTAAACATGTACATACAAGGATCTGTTTAAACACGTTTTCCAGGTTGCTTTTTAAACGTCCCATGTCCAGGTGCCACTCCCCAGAGCAAGTCCTCTGTCAGAAGTTTTCTAGGGGTGGATCCCAGTTAGCAGAATTTTAGAAACTCCTCCGATGGCTGTAATGTGCAGCCAAATTTGAGACCCACTGCTTTGGTAGGGCATTCAGTCAACTCAGCAACTGGCTGCAAGCATTTAAAAAGAGACTCTCTAGCCCGAGTAAGTGTTCTTTCATGAAACCTGTGCCTCAGCTGTATTACAGGTATATTTGCATGGTTGCCATATTAAATATGTTTTACTGTAAATCATGGTCCGAAAAAAACTGAAACCCATTGCTCTAGGAGAATCAAACCCTCATGCCGTTTTCCACGGCAGTGACAGTGGGTTTTTCTCCTAGGTCACCAGTTCCCCAATCAAACATGAAGCCCAGGGCCATTCTCTAGATGTCCCTCAGTCTCCCTCATCCAGGACTCTCCCCCTTGAAGTGACTAGATCTCCTCTGTGACCTTCTCTGAAGTCACACCTCTCTTCTGCTTTCCAGGGTGAAAGGAAAGGTGTAAACAAGTACTACCCTCCGGATTTCAACCCTGAGAAGGTAAGGAGCAGGCTCCCTTCTCCGTGTCCACAGTAGCAAAGAGAGCCCACTGGGCAGGCGCCATAGGCACCTCTTCCCCTCCTAAAGTTGGATCCATGCTGCAAAGCATGGGAACACTGAGGTCTCCCTGCCTTGCGCTTGTCAACGAGTCTCAGGGCAGTCTTCCTTCCCAGTGGTAAATTTGGCTCTCATCAATGACCTTCTGCTCTGCCCAGCTTGACATGTTTCTGGCAGCGCTCAGGGTGAGGTTGGCACTCGAGCTCTGGGTCAGATCCCCTTACCCTCCCAGCTCTAGTTCCTCTGGCCTCTTCATACCCTCTGCTGTTCCCTCTGCCTGGAACATGTCTTCCTTTTCACCATAAGGCTCCCTCCCTTCCTTTGGATCTCTCCTCACAGAGGACCTTCCTGACCACTGTCTCGTTCTTTATCTCATCACCTAGTGCTATATTCTTTTCATAGCCCTTGCAATTCTCTGACACATTGTCCATTTATTTGGGTATTATATATATACCCCCTTAAGAACATTCACTCCACTAGCACAGGGATATTCATCTGTCTTGTTCACAGCTGTGTCCCCACAGGGCCCTCAGTAAGGCCTGCTGAATGAATCAGTGCATCTTGGCCATATGACCCTAGACACATGACTCGGCCTCTCTATACCACAGTTTTCCGATATGTCAAAAAGGCAGTAAAACAACCTGCCCTCACAGCATTATTGGATTAAAATGACACAGCATAAGTACCTACTAAACATTTGCCAACATTGTCATCTCCCCTAATTCTCCCCACAACACCTGGAGGTAATTATGATCCACTTAACAGATAGGGGAAACCAAGACTCAGAAAAACAAAAGGCAAGGTCACTATCCAGGATTCTTTGAGCTCCTAAATGGGAAAGGAAAGATTCAAACTCATGTATTCCTGAATCCAACCCCACTGGCTTCACCAGGGCCTCTGTGCCTTCCATTTTGCTGTTACCACCCCTGGTAGGTCATAAGAAAGAGGCCTCTCTTGGCCTGTGTGAGAGCATGAGCTTCCCCAGCTCAGTGCTGACCATCTCCCTCTCCTTTCTACACAGCATGGCTCTCTCAACCGATACCACAACAGCCACCCACTCCGGGAGCGGGCTCGGAAGCTGTCCCAGGGCATCCTCATCATCAGGTAAGGCCTGAGGACACCTGTCCCTTTTGTCACCCAGCCTCAATCCCAAGGAGAGTTTCACACTTCAATTTGCCCAATGCTGTAGGGTCTTAAGTCTGTAAAGCAGAATATCACTCTTATCAGTTACCTGATGTCACATAATAAAAATGTAAGCATGTATTATTCCTCACAGCCTGTGACTCAGCTGGATTTCTCCCCTGGCCTGGGCTAGGCATGGCTGCCCTGAGCCAGGCTGTCTCACGTGTTTGGGAATTGGCTGGTCCAGCATGGCCTTGGCTGGCCTGACTAGACTCTGCTCCATGTGTCTCATCCTCCAGCTGGCTAGCCTGGCTTTGTTCTTAGAACAGCATCAGGTTCTAAAGAGCATGAGCAGAGGTACACAAAGCTTCTTGAGGCCAAGACCCGGAACTGGCACACCATCACTCTGTTCCATCGATGTTTCAAAAGAAGTCATGATGCAGGTGATGGGGCAGTACTCTCCAGCTCCTGACAGGAACTGCTGCAGAGTCTCATTGCAAAGAGCACGGGTATGGGGAAGCTAAAGAACCACAGCCATTACTGCAGTCGAGACAGGATGATGGCCCTTCCCTCAGGGTTCTCCTGTTTCTGGTCAGTACTATGTGACAGGAAGCTGAAACCAACTATGTGTCCCCAGAAGGGGAAACCCTTACTCCCCTGCCTCATCAACTCTGACCTTAGCCTATAGTATCTACCCTGGGCCTGAGCATAGCATCCAGTGACAAAATCATCAGAGGCAGGAACATCTGTGAAAAAGGAGTCAAGACATGAGTCCCAGCTGTGGCCTTAAGAGGCACAGGGCTAAAGGTCACCTCAAAACTCCCTCCGTGTTTCCATGTTCCGGAACCAACCAAGCCTGCCTCTGTACACTACCATCATCCACTCTGGTAGCTGAGCCCACACCTCTGTACGGTGTCTTTAATTCACCTCATTATTCATTATTTATGGTTATATTTTTAAAAGGGAGTACTGTCACAGCTGTTGATGGAAAACCAGAATTACGTGTCACACATAAAACTGAAAAAGTAATCCAGTGATAGTTTGAGGGCAGGCTGATAAATTCTGCCTCCACTGTATTTTTTTTTTTTACATTAGACATCTAGATGTAACTGGTTCTGTGCAGTCACATCATTTGTGACCTTGCACAGATGCTTATATTTTTCACCCAGTGCACATCGAAATGGAAGTGTGTTCAGACCAAAAAACAGTCAACATGACCTTCCCACCTGAGGCCTGAGTTTTGAAAATTTTTAGCTGAGGTGATGATCCCTTAGGGCAGTATATTATGCAGTGCCTTTTGTTCACGGGGTCAAATTTCATCGACCATAATGACCTTCAAGAAGTCCTCATCTTCTTTTCCAAAACGTTCTGGGAGTTCCCGAGAAATGTGAACTCTTTCAGCTTTCATTTCATCATACAGCAGGTGCAGTACCCACCTGCCCACCAGGCATGAACTTTGCAGAATGCAAGAACACTAATAATGTATCCCACTCCTTAGAAATTCCTAATTTACCAGCAAATTCTTTGTTTGATGTGACAATTTCCACGGATCAGTTTTTCAATGCGATCTTGATGAAGCTGATCACTTGCAGTTGTAGGCCTTCTTCCACTTCATGGTTTGTCACTCAAACCTGCCTGCCCCACTTCTCCATCTCTGAACCACCTCACCCCGCATCTTACTGTGCTCACATCAACACACTGATCATCATAAGCAGCTTGTATTCGTCTATAAATTTCAATTGGAGGAACTTTCTCCACTGTTAAGAATTCAATAACAGCCTGCTGTTTGAACCAAATGTCTGAACACTTCCAATTTGATGTGCACTGAGTGAAAACTGTAAGCATTTATGTGTGCAAGGTCAAGAATGATGGAGGGGAGATACCATGTGACTATAAAGAACTAGTTCTATCCAGACATGTCTAATGTAACAAAAAAATTCCAGTGGAGGCAAAATTTATCTGCCTGCCCTCATGCAACCACTTGACTAACTTGAATGCATACCAGTGCCCCATATAGCTGCTTCCTCCTCTGCTCCAGGATGTTTAGCTGCCATGGTGAGGTATGGGAGACATGCAGCACCCACAGAGACTCACCTGGACTGAGAGCAGCAGGCTGGGACAGGCCTGGCTGTAGGAACATTCGCCCACTGTTCTTTATCCTCCCCATGTACATGCCCTTTAAAATGCAGCTGCGGCTAGATTTTCGGGTGTGGAGACCTTGGGAAAGCCCAGTGGATAGGGGCAGATAACCTGTTTTCTGTTTGTTTAGATTTGAGATGCCATATAACATCTGGTGTGACGGCTGCAAGAACCACATTGGCATGGGTAAGCTTCCACCCATCCCTTGTTTTCACCTCCCCACCAGTCTCACAGACATTGAAGCCCCTTAGCTGTCAGCGGCATCTCCACCAGGGGCTCCTAAATAGGAGTCAGTGACTGGCAAACTGTGGACACCTCATTGTAGAGCCATGAGTAGGACAGGCTCTGGGTTCACTTCCTAGCTGGGTGACCCTGGGCAAGTAACTGAGCTTATGCATGCCTTGGTTTACTGGTCTGTAAAATTTAGATGGTATGAGTGTCCACCTGTGTGGCATATAAAGTACTTAACATATAGCATATGGCACATGCAAGGGCTCAAATTCTGTCTACTGCTGTCACTATCCTTATACTATCACCATTGGCATTCAAACCCTTGGCTATGTCACAGGTGCACAGATAGACAGACAGGCATGGATTCAAGGCTGTGCTCAGCAGTGGTGAGATCTTAGGCAGGTGACTCAACCCTCCTGACTTCGTTTCCTCCTCTGGGATCCTTCAGTGCCTCCCTCAGCTCCTCACACAGCAACTCACTCTGTAAACAGAAGCCAGTGGTTCTTGGTCAGAGGGTCCAGTCCTAACATGGGGCTTCAGAAATGTAGGAATGAGGCCCAGGCCATCCCACTGCTGAGGAGTACAAGTGAGCCCCCATCATGTCCCCCTAATCAGACTCAGCCAGGGGCATTTGCTTCAAAGGCCACCAGGTACTCAGGGGACAAAAAGTGGGGCTTGGCCTGACACCACACGTTGGTTACCCTCAGAGCCATGAAGAGAAGTGGCCACACAGGAAAGGAAAACCCAGCCAGGCCATGTCACTCGTCAGCCCAAGCTCTGTTTTTCAAGTTTAAACTTTTTTCACTGATAAGCAAGGTCAGACAGAGTCAAGAATATTTGTTACCTAACCAGCAAAATATCAAAAAAAAACCTGAACATTCTCTAGAAAAACAATAAATCCCACAAATAAATTTTAAGCTTCTTGGAAACTTGCTAAGCCACACCCTGTTCTAAACAATAGTGTATATAATTAACTCCTGTGGTTCTCACAGCAGCCCTGTGCAGTAGGCATTCTAGTCATCCTTACTGCGTAGATTGTGAACCAAGGCCAGAGGGGTAAGGCTTCTGGCCTGAGCTCACACAGCTCATGGAGTCAGAATTTGAACCCAAGACCTCTAGCTCCCACCCACCCTCTGTGGCTTGAGCACCTGTCATACAGCCTGCACAGCTCTGTCCTGCCTTGAATTTCAGTATCCTCCCTAGGTGCCTCCCCTGTAAGGGAGCAGAATACCGCCCCCATCTGCCCCCCAGCCAGGGGAAAGACACTGGTGTATAATGAGTCTGAGCCTCCACTCTCTCGTTCCCCTCCCAGGTGTCCGTTACAATGCAGAAAAGAAGAAGGTTGGCAATTACTACACAACTCCGATCTACAGGTAGAGGCAACCTGGCCAGCATGTCAGGGACACATGGGTGGCCACAGGGCGAATGGACTACAAAGTAGTCTAATTGGGAGTGGAGTTTGTACCCTCTTCCTAATGGCTGTTCCCTGCAGGCCTGTCCTGAAAACCATCCTGGTCTGTTAATCAGGGCACATCCCTCTGCCTAGAACCTTCCATGGCTCCCACCTTCCTCAGAATAAAACTTAAGTCTTCCCCATGGCCCACAAGGCTCCACATACACTGCTCTGTCCCCTCCCCCCAGTCTCCCCCTCACTCACTGTGCCCCAGCCACATAGCCTCCTCACTGTCAGTCACTTGCCCCAGCGAGGCTCTCATCTCCATGCCCTCTGCCTGAAATATTCAGTCTTCCCCCAGACCTCTACAAGGCTCCCTCCCTCACCTCCTGCTCCAACATTGCCCGACACTGGTTGCTTGTGCCTTTGCTGCTGACAGAGCTCCTGCTAAAATGTTAGTCCGTCCAAGACCAAGTTAGCTTGATTCACTGCTGTTGCCAAACCTGCCACAGAGCAGCCTAGCTCAGGAGGGTTTGTTGAGTGAATGAAAGAACAAATGAACAAATGAATGAATAAACAAATGAACTCCAGACGGAAGGTCAGTTCTGAAGTGATAGGACCATGTCTGTCTCGCCCATGGCTATGACCCCAGGTATGGAATATGGTATGTAGGAGGTGCTCAGTGAACACTCGTTGAATGACGCACACAATGGATAGCACCACACAGCACAGCCTTGGGTGGCCGCAATGTCCTGATTCTAGTCCACTGACCAGGTTCCGGATGAAATGCCACCTCTGCGTGAACTACATCGAGATGCAGACAGATCCTGCCAATTGCGACTATGTGATCGTGAGTGGTGCCCAGCGCAAGGAGGAGCGCTGGGACATGGCAGACAATGAGCAGGTGCTGACAACAGGTGAGCGCAACAGGCATCCCTGAAGCCAGTCATGACCCTAAGCCTGAGCCAGGGCCCCAAAGGCCCAGCCGCGCTCTCACCCTTGCAGAGCATGAGAAGAAGCAGAAGCTGGAGACAGATGCCATGTTCCGCCTGGAACATGGCGAAGCCGACCGGAGCACACTCAAGAAGGCCCTCCCCACCCTGAGCCACATCCAGGAAGCCCAGAGTGCCTGGAAGGACGACTTTGCCCTCAACAGCATGCTGCGGAAAAGATTCCGGGTGAGTGAATCTCCCAGGGTCAGGACTGCAGGCGGGTGTAGGGGCACCCGGCATCTCCAGCATCGGAAGATGATGGCCAGGTCCAGCCCTTGCCCCACTACATCCTACCTATCAACATGTAATTTCACCGTCTGAGCCTAACTTTCCCCATCTCCATGGTGAAGACCTCACAGTCACCTGGGAGGGACCAAGCCCAGCATCTGCTCTTAAGTATGTAGCCCATCCCTTGTGGGGGCCAGTCTTCAGTTCCAGCCAACCTCAAAGTGAAAGCAAGCCTCGAACCAGGGCGTGGATGAGGCCTGACCCTGCCATGGGTATCAGGTAGAAGCCCAGCCCCTATCAACCCACCCCCAGATAATTTCAAAATCAACCCTGCTGTGCCCTGATTGTGATAGAACAAGAGGGAAAGTCATTTGTAATAAAATGCAATAATGCATATTTCATTGTGTACATGCTTGGGCAAGACATCTGCGCCTGTGTGAAGAGTCACTTGAGGGCATAGGTGCTGACTCACACCCCTTGGAGCTTGGTCCTGGCCCAAGGATACTCCTGGGGGTGTTTCTTTTTGAGGGGGTTGGGGGTAGTTCCCTGGCTGGGAATTGAGCCCAAGCTGTGGCCCCTTATACCACCAGGGAACCCCCCTAGGGGTGTTTCTGTCAGTGATCCTAATCCCTACTGAAGTTGTGCCAAAAATACCTAGTGGAGCTATGTCACAGGGAGTCAGCGTTCAGATGAGTGTAATGTGAATGGGCTTTTTACCCTCGCAGATGTCTGGCAGGGTACTGGTAAGTCCTGCAGGGCATGAGAACCTCTCCCTCTCTCTTGGTGCTGCCCTGCATCCTGGATGCGGGAGCAGCCCAGGCGACCCCATGGGCCACAAGCTTTCTTACCCTCCTACAGCTCCCGTCTCTTCCTGTTTCCTTTTCTGATCATTCTCTAGTCAGTATTATTAGAAGTAAAATTACTACTTTTCTTACTAATTAATTGCTACTGAAAGTGTATACTTTCAGCCAGGTTGTGCCCTGAGCTATGTGTGTCCCCTGCCTTCTGGGCATCTCCACGATGGGGGGAGGGGGTCCTAAAGACCCTCAAACATAACATCTCAACGAACCCACCTCAGTCCCTAACTAGCCCTACCCACAGCCTTCCCTTCTCAGAAAAAGAAGGCAACTGTCCTTTCAGTACTGAGTCCACAAAGCCTGTAGGTGGGTGGCCTTGACTTCCCCTCCCATCTCCTGTTAACAAATGATATCTAGTGTCATTAAATGATACTTTCACTGTGACTATCATCTCCTGCATGTGTCACAGTCCTCCATCTGGCCTGGTCTCCAGGCTCCCACCCCCTTACCCCCCACAGAACACCTGAGTCAGATCCCCTCACTCTGCTCAGAACCTTCCATGGCTCCCACTTACTGAAAGTAGAAGCCAAGTCCTCTCTGTGGCCCGCCAGGCAAGCCTGAATGACCTGCCCCTACCCCTTCCCAGCCTCATCTCTGTTCCAGCTGTACTGGCCGCCTTGTTGCTCCTCAACCGCTCTGACACACTTCTACCTCAGGGTCTTTGCACGGGCTGTTCCTGCTACCTTGGAGCACCTTCCCAGCAGATGCCTCGTGGCTCCCTCACTCAGAAGTCTTTTCTTAGATGGTCTTCTTGGAGAGACAGTTCCTCACCCTCCTCTCTACCCTGAGTCACATTTAAAGTTGAACCCCTAACCTACTCCTACCCACTTCCCGACATTTTCTCCTCACCATTCTTATCTTTCTGCCCACTAGAATGTCAGCTCCCTAAGGACAAGGGTTTTTGCCCTCTGCTGTGTCGCCCATGTCTAAACAAGGCCTGGGACAAGATGGGCTTTCTGTAAATACTTCTGGAATGAATGAGTGAAAAACTGAATGGTACACACATTAATGATGATTGCACCTCATGTTTATTAAGCAGCTTCTGTGCCCTCACCACGGTGTGAGGTCCTTTTCACCCATGAGCTTAGAGAGGAGGAAACAGACCTGAAGATCTGGAGTGATGTCCCCTGGGTCAACAGGGCACAGCAGAGGCAGTTTGACACCCACCATCCCTTACCCCAACAGGAAAAGAAAAAAGCCCTGCAGGAGGAAGAGGAGAGGGACCAGGCCCTGCAGGCTAAGGCAAGCCTGGCCATCCCCCTGGTGCCTGAGACGGAGGACGACCGCAGGCTGGCCGCCCTGCTCAAGTTCCACACCCTGGACTGTGCGTGGGGGCTGGCGGGCATGGGTGGGGAGAGATGGGGAGTCCTGGCCGTGCGTGAGCCATGGCAGACCCAGGCAGAGGATGGCTCTGAACCTCCACCTTCCCTTCTCTCCCTCCTCCCAGCATACGAGGATAAGCAGAAACTCAAGCGGACAGAGATCATCAGCCGTTCCTGGTTCCCCTCTGCCTCTGGACCCAGCACCAGCAGCAGCAGCAGCAAAGCTGGTAGCGTCCTAAAGAAGCTGGCCCAGAACCGCAGATCTGCGCCCACCACCTGCCCCATCTCCGTGGGGGACCTGGGCATTGTGCGAAGACAGTCACGGGAAGTCTTAGAGAGCCCCCAGCATGCAGCCGAGTCTGGGGAGCCACAGGTGTTAGAGGGAAGTACCCAGGACAGGCCCACGTCCCCTCAAGACTGCTTTCATGAGATGGCCAAGACCCCCAAGACCAGCAGGCCTCAGGGGCAATGTGGGAATTGTCAGAACAGGCCCCTGTCTCCAGCAGCCTCCTCCTCTCAGGAAGCAGCTGTCCCCCAGGACATGTCACACCCCTGTACCCTCAGCTCCTCCCTCGTGGCTGACTATTCAGACTCAGAAAGTGAGTGAATGGTTCTGGGATTGGACCCTCTCCAGAGGCCAAGACATGCCCAGGAAGCCCCTCATGGACTGCAACCCCCTTGCCCACCAGCTTTTAGAGAGCTCAAACACCACTCCCTCCCCAAACCTCACCTTCCCACAGTGGTGGTGGTGGTATTTATTTGGTCCTGAAGAGGGTGTTATGTGCCTTGTAGGACACCCAAAATTAAAGCCCTGCTTCTTTGCCCCTGCCTCAGGTTACTAGATGGGCCCAGGGGCTGCCCCTTTCCCTACCACCTTGCCACCCAACCAAGCTTGGCAGGCCTCATAGCAAATGGTTATGCTGGGGTTACAACTGTGACCACAACCGTGGTCCTCAGCTAACATGTGGGTTTCAAGGTGCTGACTTCCCAGAGAAGGTGGTGCAGGCTGAATGTGAAGGGTAGAAAGGGGACCAGGCAGCAGGAACCATGCAGGGAGGCCAGGGCTGGGGCACATGGGGTGTCCATGCAGGTGTGAGCTGTTCATTGTCCCTGGCCTATGGGGATACCTTAGAGTCATGAAAAGTCCCCAGCATGTTGCTGCTTTTGAAGGAAACTGGTAAACTGAGCAGAAATTGGCCCAAAACAGCCATGCACACACCAGAAGACTCAGCCTGCCACCTCCCCCTAAACTTTGGAAGAGGAAGGTCATTTTAACAAATATTGATGGGATACCTGCAATGCACCAGGCACTATCCTTGCCACCAGGGATACAGCAATGAACAAAACACCCAACCCTACTGGGGCTGAAGTTACACTTGAATTCATATTCTGGATGTGGTGACCACAGCGGCTGCCCCCAGCCCACCATCCCTTGCTCCTCACGGGGATGGGAAAGTCTCAGGGTAGCAATAAGTTCGTTCCTGGAATCCCCAATTAGGATACCAGCCCCCGCTCTGGCTGGAGAAGTCTGGCCCACCTGGGATTTGGGGGTCACACTGTGACCCTCAAACTGATTAGCCGGACGCTAAACATAGATTTGGCCTGGCATCCAAGAAGTGCCTCGTAAACGGTGCCATCTTTGTGGTTCTGAGGGGGTTGGCTAAATGGCCGCTCTTGACCGGAGATGGGGAAGCGGGTCCGGAAACCTGTAGGGTTCGTGTGCGCACGCGCCTCCTTTCGGAGGAGGCCCCACCCCTCCGCGCGCTCCTGCCCCGCCCCACGTGCGCACTGCCCTAGGGGCCCAGGAGATCCGAGGGGCAGTTTGAGACCACCATGCCAGCCCTGGAGGCGATCCGCTACTCGCGGGGCTCGCTGCAGATTCTCGACCAGCTGCTGCTGCCTCAGCAGAGCCGCTACGAGGAAGTGAACTCTGTGCGACAGGCCTGGGAGGCCATCCGCTCCATGAAGGTGGGGCTCAGCGGCGGGGCTGAGGGTGAGGGGCGCCCGCACTTGGCGCCCCTGACGCCCGTATCCCTCCCCTTCAGGTGCGCGGCGCCCCGGCTATAGCGCTCGTGGGCTGTCTCAGCCTCGCAGTGGAGCTGCAGGCGGGTGCGGGTGGACCGGGACTCGCTGCACTCGTAGCCTTCGTGCACGATGCGCTGAACTTCCTGGTCACCGCCAGGCCCACCGCCGTCAACATGGCCCGCGCCGCCCGCGACCTGGCCAATGCTGCAGCCCAGGAGGCCGAGCGAGAAGGTGCCACGGAGGAGGCAGTCCGGGAGAGGTAGGGGATCTTGTACCAGGCACTGCTCTGAGCGGAGGCTAGCTAACTCAATTTTTGGACACAGAAACCCATTTTACAGATGGGAAACGGGCATGGCGCGCTTAGTCCAGGGCCACACAGGCAGGACTAGGAGTTGACCGCAGAAACATCCGAACATGCCTGCCCCATCTCACCCCATCCCGACCCTCCCCGCCCCCTTCTTTTCCCACTCTCCCCGTTCACTCCAGCTACACCATTACCCTCATGTTCCTTGACCCCATCAGCTCCCTTCTGCCTCAGGGCCTTTGCACATACCATTTCTGCAGGCCAAGTATCCACAGAGTAGATGTCTTCTTCAGATTTCAGGTTTCTATCTTCCCCAACCCCCATATGTTACAGCTCATCACCACTACCATCCCTGCCTTGCTCACTTTGCTGCCTTTCCCTTCATTTTATTATCTGCTCATCATCACTGTCAGCTCCATAGGGGCAGAGATTTTTTTGTCTCGGTCACTGCTGTTTCTCCCAGCACTTTGCACACAGGAGGTGCTCAGTTAACATGTGTTGTGTGAGTGGATGGAGTGGCAGGTGACAATAGCAGAAAGGTCCAGGCCTCACAGATGTGAGAGGCTTTCAGCAAGGGAGTTCGGCAGCAAAAAGGGGATAGCCCAGGTCCGAGGCCTGGGGGCTGATGCTGAGAGCTCTTTGTCGGCTCCAGAGTGATCTGCTATGCTGAGGACATGCTGAAGAAAGACCTCAAGGACAATCGAAGCATTGGGGATCTGGGAGCCCAACACCTTCTGGAGCGGACAGCCCCCAAGGGCGGCAAGGTGACTGTACTGACCCACTGTAACACTGGTGCACTGGCCACTGCTGGGTACGGCACGGCACTGGGTGAGTGAGCATCCATGGGGATGGCAGGGGGCAGGGGGAGGCCCTTTTAGATGCAAGAGAAACAAACCACTTTTCTCACCCCAAAAAATGAGAATTAGTTCTTGTACAGAAACACTTAGGATGTTGGCTTCAGGAATGGCTGTATCCAGGGGTTCAAATCGTAGCATCGAGCCCCATTTATTCCTGTTCTAAGCTCTGGCCTCCTGCTCATGCTCCACGGGTCAGCAGAGGGTCTGCCAATGTTCAGATCAGGAGGACAAGAGCAAAAGGTCCCTATGCCAACAGTGCCACAAATGTCTCTTTGTGTCTCAGGGGCTCTAATGGGGTCACCTGCCCATCCAGGATCAATTGTGGGCCTGGCCTGTGTGGGCAGAGAGTAGACAGAATATGGACTCCAAGAGGACTGAGGGGAAAGAAGTGACCCATCCCACCCGCTAAAGGAAATATCAGAGTAGCTGTAACCAAGAGAAGGTGGATTGGGTCCTGGGGCTCAAGGCAACAGATTCCATTTGATCCTAACTTCTCTAGATTTCCCTACCTGCCTGGGTCCCACTCTGGGGCCTGGGGACTGAGACCCTGATGATAAGACATTCATTTATTTACTCAATAAATATTTATTAGGCATCAACTGTATGCCCCACTGTCCATGCAGACATTCCTTCATTTACTCTACATTTATTAAGCACCTCCTACGTGCCTTGCTATTCATGCATACGTACACTCCCTCATTCACTCAGCTGACATTTATTAGGCACCTACTGTGTATCAGGCACAGTTCCAGGTGTTGGGGACCCAGCAGTAAACAAAGTAAACAAAATCTCAGCTATCGGGACAGGAAACTAGGAGGAACAAACAAAAGCAAGTCACTAAGTAAATACAAATATGATGTGTTCAAAGGTGATTAAGTGCTAAGGAGAAAGCAGGGGAAAAGGTCAGAGGTGGGGTTGCTATGTGAGGTGGAGGGATCAGGGAAAGATGCACCAAAGTGTTTTCTAAGCACACATGTACCAGGCAGAGGGAACAGCCACAGCAAGGGCCCCAGGATGGCAAGCCTTTGGAGATAAGAGACCCTAACCATGGGCCACCCTGCCCATCTGTCACTTTCTATCTCATCCTGGCTTTTTCCTGGTGGGTTGGGCCCTGCAGGTGTGATTCGCTCACTGCACAACCTTGGCCGCCTAGAACGTGCCTTCTGCACAGAGACCCGGCCCTACAACCAGGGGGCCCGGCTGACGGCCTTTGAGCTGGTCCACGAGCAGATCCCTGCTACCCTCATCGCTGACAGCATGGCAGCAGCCGCTATGGCCCACCAGGGCGTGTCAGGTCAGCAGGTGGGGTACCAACAGGCAGGGCTGCAGGCATCCCAGGGCCAGGTGGTGACCCCTGACATCTTGCTTCCCAGCTGTTGTTGTAGGAGCTGACCGTATAGTAGCCAATGGCGACACAGCCAACAAGGTAGGCACCTACCAGCTGGCCATCGCTGCCAAGCACCATGGCATCCCCTTCTACGTTGCCGCACCCAGCTCCTCATGTGATCTCCATCTGGAGACGGGCCAGCAGATTATCATAGAGGAGCGCCCAGGCCAGGAGCTGACCAATGTCAATGGAGTCAGGATTGCAGCACCTGGTAAGCCATCACTGGTGTGGGGAAGCACCACAGCATCTGGGCACCTCCAGTTAAGATACCCTAGTCCCTTCACAGGGGGCAGGGAGCCTTTGGGATGTCATCAGCTTTCTGGGGTACAGGCAGTTCCTTCAAAACTGTTTTTGGAACAGAAACATGTCAAATTCAAGGTCAGAATGTTCAACTCATGAGTTGGGAAACCTTGAACAAATTGTCTTGCCATTCTCCACATCAGTTTTCTTACCTAAGAAAAAATAAGAGTACTGTTCAGCCAAGTGCCTATGAAGAGACACGGACATCTCCACGCTTTCTGGCTATGAAGCTGTAGCCAGGTTGCCTAAGTTCTCTCATCCCTAAGAGCCCTGATGTTCCTGTCTGTAAGATGGGCTATTATTATGACCTACCTTATAAACCTCAGGGCTCTCAATGAATTAACGCACATGACATGGAGAACAGACCTGGCCCTTAGTTAGTACTCACTCACAATTATAATTTTTTTAAAAGGACTGGTTAAAACCCCTAAGCACTGAAAAATTCTATAGAACCACCACCCCATAGTCCAGGTATTGAGTCAGGGTAAAAAATAACACTATACAACTAAGCAGAGAGAAGTCCTAATAGTCTCTTGTTTTCTGCTGCAATTCCTTACAGCTTTTTAAAAATAGATGTATTAATTCTGATTTTTTTTTCCTCAATTGCTTTCTGGCACCTCTGCTTTCCTGGAGGCATAATTAGCACTGGTTATAGTCATAAAACTGTGGAAAGCAGAGTTGACAGGTGCCCTCCAAAAAAACAAAACAAACAAACAAAAAAACTGGGTCAACAGGACATAAGCAACACAGGGCAGGTAAGGTCTATGGGCCCTGACACTCTGCTCCCAACTGTAAGAGACTCCCGCCTGCGGTCACAGGAATGCACACCCCAGGAAGATGGGTCTTCTGATTTTTCCAAGAGAAGCCTTACATTTTTTTTTATGTGAGGGCTGTCCGGAAAGTATCCAGCTGTGTAATACAAAAAAAATAGAGGCATTTATGGCTGGATTTTTTTCTGGACAGGCTTTGTATATGAAATATCCCACCTTTTGAAAGCTGGCAGCTAATTCAGTAGTCTAAAAAAGCTGTGAGCCAGAGAAAACAGTTACAGGCCACCAGTTTGCAGCCTCTTGTGTAAGAAGTTGTGATCATGGCTAGGCTTCAGCGCTCTCAATGCTGTGGCCTGGGTTCAATTCCCAGCCAGGGAACCACCACAAAAAAAAAGAAAGAGGAAAAAAAAAAAAGAAGTTGTGATCTATACTCAGTAAATTATTCAAGAAAATATTTTTGAGCATGATGATACGTGCTGTGAATACGGGAGTGAAAAAAGACACATAAGTCCCTCTCATGGAGCTGACAGTTTGGTCAGGGAGATGGACAATGAACATGATAAATAACACAATTATAGAATGATGTAAGAACTGAAGGCGTTTAAACAGGATGATCAGGAAAGTCCTTATTGAGAAGGTGACATTTAAGCAAAGACCTGAAGTAAATGAAAAATTGAGTCATGTGCATATCTGAGGAAGAGCATCTAGGCAGATGGCACAGCCCATTCAAAGGTCCTGAGATGGCTTCATGGAAGTTCTTAGAATTTTCAAGCAGGCAAATTCAGGTGGTTGTGTATTAGACTTCAAAACCTTCTTGGACAGTGACAGTGACAGGAATGGTGTGTGGGGAGAGGTCTAAACTTGTTACTGGGTACCAAAAGCAGTGCTTTCATGCACATTTGTGGTAAGTATCTCCAGATTCTCAAGCATTTCCTAACCACCACTGGGGGCACAAGTGACAACTGCTTGAGAACTTTCACAAAACCAAATACCTGCCTTCTTGCCTCCACTCTCTCCCCTGCAGGAATTGGAATTTGGAATCCCGCCTTCGATGTCACCCCCAATGATCTCATCACCGGCGGCATCATCACAGAGCTGGGAGTCTTTGCCCCCAAAGAGCTCCGGGCAGCCTTAAGCACCACCATCTCCTGAGGGTGGGAACCCTAGATGGAGAAGTAACCAACCTGGCTCTCCATACCCTACAGCTATCCCCCTAGGTCATTGACAGGGGTATGCGAAAAATAATCAGTAATGGCAAAAACACTAGTAAAGTAAAGAAATGTAGAACGTTAGTTATGGAACAATAAATGTTAAGTTTGAATCACCTTTAATGGAGACACTTTAAAATTAGATCATGTGGCTCTTGAGCTACTCTGCTTGCTCGAGCCCGCCCCTACCTCTTTGGAGTGTACTTTCTCTTTAATAAACTATCTCTTTGTTTCACTTCTAAAAAAAAAAAATTTAGATCATGTTAGCAAATGACAATTGGTGAAGGAGTGGCTATGAACCCTTCCCCCACCACACCACTCTTCTACCAGTCATTATGCACAGTTTCAAAACAATCCTTTTGCCAAGTTTCTAGAACCTCCACAAACATAAATACATTCATAACCAGACTGTTTAATCAGTTTAGTTAACTAACAGTAAGTGCATTGTCTTTAGTCATAATTCTTTTCAAGTAGCTTTTTTATTTAATGTTTAAGTACTTGATCATCATTATCAGTATTTAACTGTGTTATGAATATTGTCTGTGGTTTGTACTTTTAGTAATTTGTCTTTCCTCACTTACTACCTCATTTCCACTGTTTTACATTAAGATAGTCCCTGAACAAAAGTGTATTTAAAACAGCCGTTTAAAAAATAAAGGGTACAATTTATAAAAATGGGTTTAAAAGGGGTACACAAGTGGAAAAAGGTTGGGAACTACTGCCCTAGGTTTTACAATAAAGCTGACCATCTTCCCCCAACCACACTTCTTCCTGTAGCACAGAACCTTTGTATGACTCCTAAGAGCCCAGTAGCTGGAGCTAGGCTGCCCAAGTTTATATCTCAGCTCTGACACTTTTTCTTCTGTGTGATCTTGGACAAGTCACTTCACTTCTCCATGCTTTGATTTCCTTATTTATA
Organism: Lyroderma lyra; assembly: GCA_004026885.1. Classification (NCBI taxonomy): domain Eukaryota; kingdom Metazoa; phylum Chordata; class Mammalia; order Chiroptera; family Megadermatidae; genus Lyroderma; species Lyroderma lyra. The sequence goes on from PVJL010003489.1 coordinate 153,715, forward strand.
AAATGGGAGGGGTTCCCTAGTGGTGTAGTGGCTAGGCCTTGGCGCTGTCAATGCCATGGCCTGGGTTCAACTCCCAGCCAGGGAACCACTCAAAAAAAAAAAAAAAAAAATGGGGACAATACTAGCACCACCCTTGCACTAGTTAGGTTGCTCTCAGGACTAGAACTAAGGTGATGCCTCAGGTGCAGATGTTTAAAAGGACACCAGAAAGCTCAGTAACCAAGATGAATAATAGTTTGACTTTTTAAAAAATCAAAATTAATGTAAAAAATCCATGATTAATAAAATACCAAGATATATTAAATAAAGATAATGGAACTCTACATTTACATACCTTGACATTTCCCAGGATACCAGCCTTAGTTCTAATAAAAATTGATTTCCAACATAACGGCACAACGGCACCATTCTACAGGCTATAGTATGACGAATTGATTTTTTTAAGTTCATTTTTATTGATAGACTTTTTGGGGTGACATCTGTTAGCAAGAATTACATAGGTTTCAGGCATACAATTCCACAGTGCATTGTCAACTTGTATAATCGATTTGATTTTTTTACTACACTTGATCTTAGCCAAAAGGACAAGAAGCGATTGTTTTTTTAATATTAAAATTTTTTAAATGTTGAAAACACTATCTTGATTATGAAATTTTGGGCATCCTTAAATTTTTGCACCATTAAGTGCCTCACTCACCTAACCCTTGTCGTAGACTGAATTTTATGCATAAAGAGCATGAAATATGTTTTACGAAACAAATGAACGCCAATAAATCATAGCTTATTGTAAACTTGACTTCGAATTTTTTGTGAAACGCTGCCTATGATAGACCACCCTTGTGGGTAACTGTCCTTTCAAACTCTTGGCCACGCTGTTTCCCATGAGCCCTTGCGCCCTCCGGCCCCAGTGTATCCCATCGTGCCCTGTTCCTTCCGGCTGCAACTGTGCACAGTTCCGCCTGATCAGGCAGGCGTACACCAGATCATGGCGCAGGGGCAACGCAAGTTCCAGGCTCGGAAGCCGGCGAAGAGCAAGACTGCGACGACTTCGGAGCGGAACCGGGGCCCGAGGAAGGGAGGTGAGGAGCGAATGCTCCGCGGGCAGCGGGGTAATGTGGGCCCGGGGATCCCTGGCCTTACACGAGCGTGTCTCTCCCCAGGTCGTGTTATCGCCCCCAAGAAGGCTCGCATCGTGCAGCAGCGAAAGCTCAAGAAGGTGGGTGGGGGCGCGCGAGTCGCGAGGTAAAGAGCTTCGGGGAACCAGAGACGGAACCTGGAGGCCGGCGCGGGAGGCGGGGATGGAATCTGGAAACAGCTGAAGGGCCAGGGATGGAGCCCGGAACAGGCCAGGAGAGGGGCAAAGGATAGAGCCTGAAGTCTGTGGGAGGGGTCCAGGGATGAAGTCTGGAACCGGAAAGGGGCCGTGGATAAAGCCTAGAGAACTCGAGAGTTCTGAGCCAGTTTCCTCCCGTGTGCAGTGGTTACAAAAACATATTCAACGGGCCTCCTAGAAACAACGCTTGGCCCGCAAAAATTATTTAACACGTATTAATTGCTTTGGCTGTTATTGTTCTCTTTAGTAGAATTCAAGAGATAAGGTGTCATGGGAAAGGAATTGAAAACCCCAACTTTGCAAGAAAGCAGTACTTCTTGATGGAAATCGCAACTCCATCAATGGCTAATACGTTACAATAATATTATAGGTTGGTGCAAAAGTAATTGCGGTTTTGCATTGTTGAATTTGCCTGTTGGAATACATTGTTAAATAAATGGTTATGTCATACATCATTTTAATGCGCATTTCTCGTTTTTATGTTTTTTTGCTAATGACATTACTTGCTGTTTATATTTATTTTAGAGTATGGAAATGATGTTAGACAAAAAACAAATTCGAGCAATTTTCTTATTCGAGTTCAAAATGGGTCGTAGAGCAGCAGAGACAACTCGCAATGTCAACAAGGCATTTGGCCCAGGAACTGCTAAGGAACGTACAGTGCAATGGTGGTTCAAGAAGTTTTGCAAAGGAGACCAGAGCCTTGAAGATGAGAAGCGAAGTGGAAGGCCATCGGAAGTTGACAATGACCAATTGAGAGCAATCGTGGAAGCTGATCCTCTTACAACTACACGAGAAGTTGCTGAAGAACTCAACGTCGGCCATTCTACGGTCATTCGGCATTTGAAACAAATTGGAAAGGTGAAAAGGCTTGATAAGTGGGTGCCTCATGAGCTGACTGGAAATCAAAAGAATCGTCGTTTTGAAGCGTCATCTTCTCTTATTCTACGCAACAACAATGAACCATTTCTTGATCGAATTGTGACGTGCAATGAAAAGTGGATTTTATATGACCAACAACAAGCCGCTCAGTGGTTGGACCAAGAAGAAGCTCCAAAGCACTTCCCAAAGCCAAACTTACACCAAAAAAAGGTTATGGTCACTGTTTGGTGGTCTGCTGCTGGTCTGATCCACTACAGCTTTCTGAGTCCCGGCGAAACCATTACGTCTGAGAAGTATGCTCAGCAAATCGATGAGATGCACCAAAAACTGCAAC